>JACXGI010000157.1:0-83225 GCA_016801175.1 Esox masquinongy | reverse complement strand
AGAACTGTCTGAGTCCAGCACCAGGCGGACGCGGTGGTAGTTACTGAGCCAGTCGGGGTAGGAGCCTAGAGACACCCTCCGACCCCAGCCCGCCTGCAGACGTGTCAACGCTGGAGCAATCAATGCCTCGTCCGCATCCACAAACACCTACAACGCCGTCCCAACAGACATCCACGTCATTTACCCTGCAGCAGTGGTTGCCTACGCAGTTCCTGAGACTCTGGTTCCTGCCCGGCTGTTACACACCCCATACAGCTAGTAACAGGTATTTATTCAAATGTGCTAGTCATGGGATGGAAGAACAGCCTACATGGTGTGTGCCCAGGTCATGGGACTAGTCACCTCACGTGAGTGGAAGGTGGTCCCTGAGCCAGCGAACAGGTGCTCCAGGCTGTTGAAGGCCCTCTCCAACAGTGATGGGATCCCAGGGAAGATATAGACATTACGCACACTCACCTGGTAAGGAAACGGAGACAGGACTGTCAGAACCAGGACAGGAACCAGCATGATGTCAAATATCTCCAGATTGACAACTAGAAGACAAATGGAATTGAATAATTGGAGGTCCAGAAATATTATTTCCTGGTGATCTACATAACAGAAGTGTTATATAGCTGCATTTAGATCTTTTGCTTTTCTATTTGCATTCAGCATGATGATAATAATAACACTAATGGTTGGGTACACCCAGGGTAGCTCCCATGTAAGTGAAACCAATACAACACGATGCTCAGCATCCACTACCCAAACACCCAGTTTCATAATATAAACTGTGGTTTGAGCCCTAATTCCTGATTGGGACACTAAACTACAGGTGTGACATAAAATGTTTTTTAAAGATTTTTTTTAAAGAATTTCTATATTAGCAATACAGCAAACAGAGGGTTTGTGGCACCCGGCTATTACACCACGGCATGCTGTGACATGTATAACACCTTCTCAGGCCTTTTTATGCCTTCTGACTGTATACATGTATATCATACTATCAGGTGTGTGTAGCCACTGACCAGTGGGTAGCGAAGTGGCTGTCCAGTCTGAGGGTCAATCCCGTAGTTGAGTTTGGCTGAGCGGGGAACCATGGCTAGCTTCATAGCTGCACTCTCCTTATCCACCATGCCGAAGAACTCCTCCACCAACTGTGTGAGCTCAGGGTGGGCATGCAGCTCCTCCTCGAAGGCCATAGCAACACTCTCAAAGGTGACGTCGTCGTGCGTCGGGCCTATCCCCCCCGAGGTCAGCAGGTGTGTGAACCGGGGGGCCAAGAGGGCCACCTCCTTAGCGATGACCTCCTGCTGGTCAGGGATGACTGTGATGCGCTGGACACACACTCCCAGCTTCCTTAATGCTCGCGACAGGAAGAGACTGTTTGTGTCCACCGTGTGACCCTGAGAGAGACAGGGAAAACCCAAGAAAGAGACCTTTAATACTTGTGAAATCCTAAGAGACGACCACAGTAGAATGGGCATTGTTTGTAAAAAAAAAAAAAAAACTGATACACCATTAGAGAAAATGGGAGTATGGCGATCTTTGTGATCAATAGTTGTGGATCAAAAACATCATTAGGAAAACAATCATGGTAACCATCATTTGCTACCATATTTCAAATACTGTAAATATGTAAAATACCAGCCAGAACCTACACTGGATTTAAAGAGGTTAGTTCATTAACAACACAACTCCATTTGCAGAGACGTACATGTTATTCTCTCAAGTGATTGCCAGACAATATTACGTATTAGCCTGCTTTAATTTGTTCTGCTCAATTTATTTCTGCCTAAGTGCCTGCAGGCAGGCAGCTTACTGTCATTTGCCAGAAAAAGTAGTGGTTTATCATTCATACAAATAAAATTACAGAATCAATTTGTTTGCTAGTCTAATTTGTGTTTTTGAATCATCATTTTCCCAGAGTAGCAGGGCCATGTACAGTCCTGCATGCAGATACAACAGCATTTCTTTTTCTAAAACTTAACTATTTTTCATAGTGGTTTGAGAAAAGAAACAAATAACAGACATGGTTAGGCTAAATAAAAAAATATACAAACAGAAGGGTTTCATATACACAGACACAGAGAAAGTTAAATGACTGATCCATTAAACTTACAAGGCTGAGATTGCTTTATGCAGGTTTGCTTGCATATTCCTGCCCTGTGCAACTATAAGCCTAATTACAAATTAATACCAGTAGTTCATTTCAAGTTAATCTTCATGAATTATTGATCCCATGGAAAAAAAAACTAATGCAAACAGGTTCCTGCCTTGTTCAAACAGAACCTAAAGCAGCAATTCAATTTTTGCATGAGGTGCTCAGTGACATTCAAGTGACAAATCATGAGGCAAAATGAATAGGGGTGAATGCACTTTGCTCCTTTTTTAATACTTTGGGTCAACATACATTCAACTCAAGAACTATTAGCACCCTTCATGAAACTGAGCAAAACGTAATGAAAAAATAAACAACATATACAATGAGGCATATTTTGAGCTCAAGCATAATATGACTGTATATGAGCTGTATACTTTTATTTCAACACAATCATTTCGCAAACAGAAAACATTTTATTGAATACCATGACTTTTTGTGCAAAACATAGGTTTCAAAAAAGTATTGACACCCCTACAATCAATATTTCTTGAAGCCTCCCCAGAAGTAGATAACAGCACTGAGTCTTTTCCTGTAATGTCTGACTTCGGTGAACACCTTTGGAGGGATCTTGGAACACTCCTCCACGCAGCACATTTCAAGATTTAGGCCTATTTGCTGCTCTCATTGTGGATCATTACAAGAAAAATCCTATTAGGTTTTTGGTTAAAAAAAGATGGGAAACATTCCAACTCAATCTTTTACATGTTTTGAATCAGATCTGCTTCAATTTAAAATCAGATTGGATATTGTGCAAAAAAAAGTCTGAATCCTGATGAAATCAGGTAAGAATTAGTGGAGATATACTAAATGAGCAGCACTGAGCTAGGCTGTGATTTTAAGCCCTGTTAGTAGAGTAGCTAAAACTTGTAAGCTATGTAATCTTGAAACACCATCTTAACTTCAAATGTGCCATTTAGTCTGTATATAGGAATGAATTGTGTCACGTGACTGATGGCATTGTCAGTATATTTTACAGATTTTCATTAAGGACTAGGCTGGCGGTCTGTGGTTGTTTTCAGAAATAATATTCAACACAAAGCCCCACCTCCAGTCTCACCTTGAGTATCTCGTCCCCGATGATGAGGATGGCTGCTGTGACAGCACCTCCCTTTTCTTGACAGGAAGTATGACAGCTCTGGTGGTTCTGGGCCATGGTTGCCGTGGTGACCTGGGCAGCCACTCTCCTAAGGCGCACCACTGCTCTACTCAGTCTGGGCAGAGGCTGCAGCATCCAGACTTGAGACAGAAACAGACGGTAGGAGAAACACCTGGAAGAAGGGAGAGACAGATGTGGGAGGAGGAAGAGTTGGGGAAAGGCATTCAAGGGTGAGTGATAGGGAGGATAAAATGTGGATGGGTACTGAGCAGCCCAGTAGCTATTAGATCCAATAAAATCAACAGGTAGTCATTGGACACTGGGTACTGGGTTTAGTTGTATAGCATTAATCCAGAGGTACTTTTTCTGCAGAACTTTACGTTAGCCTAACCGTTTTTGGCGGATTGTGGGCAGTGACCCTTATTAATAGGTAGAAGGATGTGGAAGATGAAGAATTGAAGGAGTATGAAGAAGGGTAAACTGACTACTACTTCTTAAGGGTCCTGTGAATAATACACTCTCAGACAATGAATTGTCGAAAAATCTCATATTCAGCCCTGAGCCCATGTTTAAGTAGATCAGAAAACCAGCAGGTTCCGGACATTGATGAGCAGTCCATCCCCCTGGTCTTGATAATCAGCCTTGCAATCGGTACATAAAGTTGCGGACTGGAAGTAGAATGTGACGTGTACACACCCGGTACGGAGACATTGATATCCGTTTTACGTTCGATTCGAAGTGGGTGGTAGAATCAAACAATTGGATTCAACACGTTCTTGAATCTTGGTTACTGCTTGGCGATGCAAAGGGCACCCATTTCCAGGCATCAGACCCGTACATCGACAAACAGCAGTCTACCGCAGGCCGTTCACGTGCTAAAACATTTAAAGTAACGTTTAGTGGAATTAGTTAGAGTAAATGCTAAACAACTAAAGCCCAGAATCTACTATATGCATACCGTGTACAATTCTGGGTCTAGCTGTGTTAGCTTTAATAACTACCTAGCATAGCTAGCTAGTACTAGTTTTCCCTGCGCAGTGAGCACACTAGTTGTCTTTAATGAAAAGATAGGTACATTTCTAGCTATGTAGCTGTTATAGTTAGCTACATGTCCAAAACTGCAATAATGTTTTGCCAAGAGTATATTTTCTTTTAGTCGTATAACAAAATATAGTAAGTTACAATAATGTGTTCGGTAAGACAAGGGCTTACCCAAGAGTTGCGTAAGTTCTCTTATGAATCAGCCGAGCAACTGCTGGGTGGCTTTAGCGAGCCAATCAGGAAAAAGTAAGTGCTTCGTCTGAATCCATTGAGCCAATCAGCTATGAAAAGAAATAAAAGTCGTTTGTGAAGGCGGAAGTACAGTTCAGTAGCTGTGTTGCGCCCAATCAAGTCATATTATCAACGAGCAATATTAATCTATCAACGAGAAAAGGGGAACATTAATCTAATTAAAGACAGGATATCTGAATGTGTTTGTTGAATAAATAGAAAAAAGCAAAACGCTTGTGCACAGCAAGCTGTCGACCAATCGCATTCAGCTTGCAACGCTGCATCACGCGATTGCTAAACCAATTGTCTCGAAATCCCGAGTGAAAAGCCCGAGTTAAGAATTTGCCAATTTTCTTCAAAACCACCTATTGTCACGAATAATAAACTATACGGTATTACAGAGAACAAAGCTACATGTCTCAGTTCTCGGAAATAATCATAATGTAGTGTTTGCTTTTTTTCATGTAATTCGTACTAATGTTTTTTAAGTATATATTTTCGTTAGCCGATTTGACTTCCGTTGTTGGAATCCAGAGCTACCTATTATGCACCGTCCAATGTTCCAATCTTCCTGAAATATCTCTGGTTGCACTAGTCATCCCCAAACTACAGCATTATTTTATGATTATATCGTTTATTATTAGAATCAGGCAAAAATACTTGAATGGTAAGCATATCTGCCACAGAGTTTGCAATGTTATCACTGATTAGTGATACGTTTGTGATAAGCCATATAAGAAATAAAATAGAGGGCTGGCCACACAAATTCCTTGCTCCACCCAAAACTACACAACTGTCCCCAAACCCTGGCTACACTAGAAAAAGTTGATAAATTGCAGATATACTTACCATTAAAGTGATTTGCCTGATTCTAACAATAAACGATATAATCATAAAATAATGCTATAATAATAACGTTTGTGATAAGACATATAAGAAAGAAAATAGAGGGCTGGTCACACAAATTCCTTGCTCCACCCAAAACTACACAACCGTCCCCAAACTCTGGCAAAACTACAAAACGTTGATAAATTGTAAATTTCCCCTGTCCCCTTTTTAAAAAAATAAAAAAATAAAAGTAAAAACAGCTATGAAAATTGTTTAGTTTTCGTGTATAAATTACCATTGATCTTTGGGTAGGGTTAGGTTTGAGGATAAGGTTACAATTAGTACAAAAATTATTTTTGTTGGGGAATGTATTTTGATGCCCCCATTTTTACAGAAAAGTACAAAAGCGTGTGTGTATGGTATCTACCAGCAGAGGACTCCACTATACCAGTGAACATTATTCACTATGTATTTATTGATGTGACAAATGGAAATTATTTTAATTTATCAAAGTGTAGGTTATTTGTAATGTTTACATGTTAAATAAAGGTATTATGAAATATAAGAAACAACTGAGCTGAGACAAATGTAGTAGAATAAAAGATGACCTGTAAATGGAACAGAATATAATAAAATGAAATGTAAAATAATTTTCTTCTCAGTGATCTAATCACAAATATTAATGTTCCTGCTTCCATATGTTGTAGACTATTTTGTTTATGCATTAATGCTGAAATTAAAAAATCAATTTTCAGGAAAATACAGAACAAATGATTATGATCTGCAGTTCTGTAATTGAGTTGTAGTCTATAACATAGACATACAGCATATTGGACTATGCAAACAGTAATGTGTGATTCAACAAATATTTGTGTATGTTGTTTAATTTTTGTCTGTATAGTCTATTGTATGCAAGTTGTTTTTAACGTGGGAAGTTATTTTTTGGCCATTCCTGACTGTCAAGGCCACGCAACCGCAGGCCAGGTGCAGAAAACCATACGGAGCGGATCTTGCTGCCAAAGCAGATGACGTTGCCATTTGTTCGCGGAAGTGCTTTTTTTGTGTTGGTGGATAGGGGGGCGGCGGGGGGAGGAAAGGAAGGGAAAGGAGAGAAGAAAAGTTTCAACGCTCTTTCTTATTAAGTTCATATGCATAGGCGATTCAACGACGGTTTAAATATTCGCTTTCAAACACTTAGCTGGTTATTTAGTTGAACGTACGGGTTTACAACAGCGAGGAGAGAAATAAAGCCAGGGGACAAGAAGGAAGAGAGCTGGTAAGTTCTTCTGACCAAAGTTCCTACACTTATGTGGACATGGTTTGGGTTGGAATTTCAGCTGCGCGTTGAAACGTGTTAGAGTCGTGACAATGAAAGCAATTTAGATTAACTTTTTGACGGATATTAATAGCCTACTATTCTTTGCTGAGGGGTGCACTTGTAGACTTAACGATTACTATACAGCTATTACTAGAAGGCTGTTATAAGCTTATTACATTTTCTTGTGGCTTCGATGTTAGCAAATCAACGTTTTGTTGAAAAAATGATCTCGTTTGGAACGACTGCTGAGTTCAGTGTCCATCAAAGTTACGACATTATCTATCGAGTTTCTGTACCAGTGTAAAATTCGTATTTTAGTGACACAGAGTAATAGGCCGCACAATAAAAAATTTAGTCCTTTTAAACGGACATCACTCACCTTGTTTTGTTTGGGTGTTTACAAAATCATAGTAATGGTTTGCTTTGCAGCATATAGGCTTCTAGAAATGCTTGTTTTGTCAGTTCTGTAGGCCTGGGTTACCGCAGACCACAGCATCAAGTTGTCCAGATCTTGTTTGAACTCGCCGGTAAAGGATGTAGCGGCGTAACATCGGAACACCATTGTTTGTATTGACTTGCTGTTGCTGTTATCTGCCTACTTCTTTATTCCATTGTCACTGCATATGAATTATGTTTGTTTGTTTGACACATGGATCAGTAACGGCCCAGCTTTCCACTTCTGTAAATGCCCAACTCCACACGCATACCAAGGCAAAGGCTACCATTCTTATCATGTAACAACATGTTAATGCAATATTACTAAATTATTTCCAGTGTTACCACACATCATAGAAACTGAATCTAAAGTGTTAGCCAACCCACATGCCAGTATTTCTGTAAATGCTCTTGGTCTTTTACTGAGACCTGTGGGAGTTAGAAGACACATTTGTGTAATGATCTATGTTTATCTGACTGTAATCTGTTGTCAATGTGACATTCATATGGAAGGTAATTCATGTTGAATTCTAGGTGATTTATTGTTTGGGAAATTCAGACAACAGTAATCTAAATTATTTGTTGCCGACCCTGACTGAAAACAGTGTGTGGCTATGTGCCATACAGAACATTAAACAGCAATCTGGGCCCTTTATTAGACCATGATTGAGGGGGTATTAGTTTGGCCATATCTGCGGCCAGATACATCAACTTACGGAGTTGTTATGATTACTCTCACCTCATTTTGACTGCTGACTAACAACCCCTGGGAGGCAGCTGTGGTCTTAAGGTTAGAGACATAACAAACAGACAGGCTCCTTATCACTGTCTCACACACTCCTCAAACTCACTGGGATGTTTCTCTGGTGATGATGATGATCATCATCATAAGAGGAAGCCTTGACTGACAGCTGCTCAAGGGAGCTGGGAGTAATACACTCTCTGAGACACAGAAATGTCAGTGTCTGACAGACACACACATAAACACATGCGCACACACACACACAGTCAACTATTTTATATTAATCTATGTCAGTCAGAGACCGCCTGTCTGACAGAGCTGTACAATCCACCTCAGACCATCTCAATCAAACCTGGGTCTGCCCAATCTAATGCAGACCCTATCAATCAAAGGCAGAACCAATCAGTCGTGTCTGTGATAAGCTTGACTGTGTGACGCCTTTGATAACTACACTCTTTGATTTCTAAGACAGGTGTGTGTGTGTGTGTGTGTGTGTGTGTGTGTGTGTGTGTGTGTGTGTGTGTGTGTGTGTGTGTGTGTGTGTGTGTGTGAAAAGTAGTGCAGTTTGGGCCCAGCTCAAGAAGTGTGCATGTTTGTGTGGGTTGTTGGAAAGCATTGATGTGGGTGTTTTCCCACTTATACCAGCTCTTAGTTGCAATTGCCATAGACAACCAAGTACTGCGGTTGTGATTATCTATGCTATATATAATCAATTAAATATATTGATTTCCATGTACAGAAACCTACAATGAATAAATGCTATGGAATACATACACCATTGGCATCCTTGTTTTAAAAAAATACTTGGTGCACTTTCACATTGCACTAATAACAGCACTGAGCCTTTTCCCCTAATTTGATTGGAAGGGATCTTGCATAAATCCTTAAAACATAATCCCAGTCCTTTGGAGTACCCTGGAGTGTACTCCTCAATTCAAGTCCAGAGACTGAGGTGGCCATGGGAAATGTAGATTTTTCTGGTGAATTAACCATTTCTTTATGGGTTTTGATCTGTGCTAAGGGGTGTTGGCTTTCAGAAAGATCCTCTTCCATTTCCTTTTCAATCTCCTGGCAAAGAAAACAGGTCTTTGGCTAAAATGTCCTGGTAATTCATGATGCCATTAGATTTAACACAGTCCCTAGAAATACAATAGCCATATAACATCAAAGATCCACCTCTGCATTTTAGTCAGTGTGAGGTTTTTATATTGTATATTCTGCATATGCATCCATTTTTTAACACCAACCGTACTGTGTTCCTCTACTGGACAGGTTTAAAATTGTTCTACTGGGCTTGATCTTCTGAATTGTTGCCCTAATAGTAGTAAGCAGGGTTTAGACCTTAAATTGGTTTTAGACCAATTCTATTTTAATTCCAGTCAATTCAGAAAGAACCCTGAAGTTTCCATTCTAAATTCAGATACTTTGCAATGAGATTTATTTTTTAATTTGAGTTAGAATTTGGTGTAATTGACTGATTGAAATGTAACTGACCCCTACCCCGGTAGTAGCTAAGTGGTATTCTTTGTTTCTTTGCATATTTTCCCCATAATCATTTCCTAAATTAATTAAGATCATCAATCTTTTTTCGCTTTTAATTTGTGAGTTCTTTGCCTTTCCCGATGCGATAGGTGACAAACGGATTTTATATTTGTGCGAAATTATTTCTACATCTCAGTGAGATAGGAAACCGTAAAAGTCCACAGTGCATTCCCTTTAGAATGAGATCTACTTAAAAGAGTCCTCAGAGATGATGTTGAGTAACATTGTTTTTTAGTATAATCTGTTGACTGCGTTTGACCCAACATAATAGCATGCACTCTTATACGGTGGTAACATAGGAAATGCGCTGCTTGGCAGGCGAGGGTGGGGGGGGGTGGTGGGGGGGGGTTGTGGTCTGCGTGGGGAGAAGCAGCAACAGGGCAGAGGTAGAGAGATGACAAATGGAGCAAAAAATAATATTGCACATTATAAGGATCCTTTGTGATATTAAATATTGGGAATATGGCTGTTTTGATGTAAATTCAATGCAACCCTACCTTCGATTTCTTTCTGTGTCAGTTTGTGGGATTAATACGTAGCAGTCGGCCAAAAACAAAAGCAGCTGGCAAGATACTGCTTAGTGTCAGCTGTTGTGGGCAGTAGCAGCCTTTCTATATGGAGAAGAGAGCTTTTGTTTCCATGGTTGGAAGACCATGCGTCTTTATGAGCTTTTGCTTAGGGTATGTGTGTCCTTCGTTATTACGCTTAAAGTTGGACCCAAATGGTCTTTTTTTATGTGTTTTTGGTGTTGTTACAACAGAGAAGAGCAAGTGAAGCCTAAACACCACTTCCTGCACTGTTGATCTGGTCTGCCTCCTACCCACATAATGGCTAGGTTCTACAGAGCGTTGTACACTAACTAGCTACATTCAAAGTTCATCTTGCTTCTGTTGTCAGATAGAAATGCTGCACTCTGCAATCCTCAGGTGGTATCACTAGATGTGGTTGATAGAAGACAAGGCAAGCGAAACAAAATTCCTCTGTGATTTTCTGTCTGCTAAAATTCCAGAGTTCAATTAATTTCTGTTCATGTGTAATATATGAGAGTTGTTTAGGGAATCATTGTGCCATCTAAATTGCTGTGAAACAAATTTAAAATGTAAATAAAAATAGTTTTTACAGCTGTTTGAAGCTGGTTGGCAAGTGAAAGTAGTAGCAACGGATTGGAGAGTGGGAAGCAAGGGATTGAGGTACGATTAGTTTTATAACGGACATTCAGTGGAGAGTCGGTTTGTTCCTAATTCCAGGAATACATGGCTTGGGTGCTACTGATGAGAGAAACCAAATACCCACTAATTGTCCATTATAAAACGTACTTCACCTTGCTGCATTTGACAGAAACATTAATAATGTCAAGATGGTGTTAAATTCATAAGAAGTCAATGCAATTCCTGTCCAGTTAATGGAACCAAATTAAAATAATAGAAATTAACATTTAATGTTTCAGTTATGTCAGAACTGTTAGATTCTGTACTTGCTAGTTTCCTGGATCAAATAATCTCTCTGTCCAATCCTGCTTCCTGCTATACCAAGTTTAGGGCATGCGGTATATGTGGGACCTTTAAATGGGAGGTTTGTGACTGCTGGTTGGTGAGGTCATGTATGGGTTAGGATATAAGGGGTCTGTTTCAGTCTTCCTGCTCTGACCCAGAGGCTGCAGTTTCCTGGTTCATCATTGTTTCCCGATGAAGGCACAATTCTGATCCAATCAGAGCAAGTCCACTTCACTCGCTCAGACTTGGATGTGACCGACATTGTATTTCATTCAAGCGAACACTTGATGGAAGTCTATTCACAACTTGAGAGGAGTAAAACAGACTTGATAACATCCCCTGAGCTTGTCATTGTCACTGAAGTATAGCTACCATGACCACGTGTTCTTGGTGAATTGTGGGCAGTTTCAGCGTGACAGGTGTATAGCCATGTAAACTCGCTCTAAGCAAGTAAAGGCCAGGATGGAGGTCATACCAACATTAAAAACCCACCATCAACCAGAGTTGGAATACACTTTTTAATATGGCATTAAATGCTATAGTCTTTGTAACTAGATCTGTAGTATATAATGCTCTACTCCTGTTGTTGGGAGCTTGTTAACACCATTCTGCTGGTCATCTTCATAAAGGAATATGTTAGAGGTGAAAATAAAGACACAATTTGCTTCCTGTCTTAATGTACAAGTTGACTATAGGTGTTTACTAAAAAGTAGCTACAAATATTCTGATTTATTAGAGCAACTCCTCAAAAAGTTGTTTTCTACAGTATTGATGGTATTGAAACACTGTACCATATCTATTCCCAAATACCTTGATTTACCATATACCAGCCAACCCTTGTGAAAATTGAGTCATCAGTCAGCCATAACAGTTTACCAGACTAAAGTGGCCCAGCTTCCAGTTTCTGCAGTCTTTGGGCTGTTGTCTTGAATTGAATAAGTGAAGAGCAGGTCAATAAGTGAGTCAGTATGAGCCTTGAACAGACTTGTCTTGTGTGTTGTTAAGTATTACTTTAAATTAGGCCCTGTTGTTTGGACTGTGTGTATGTGTGTGTTTACATAGTCTGGGTTTGTCTCAAATTGGAAAGTTTTAGCCCAGTCTATAACAGGCAGGGGCAGGTGAGGGAGAGAAGGGAGTAGCCTCTTGGTTAGCTCTGTGTGTGTGTGTTTGTGTGTGTGTGTGTGTGTGTGTGTGTGTGTGTGTGTGTGTGTGCGTGCGTGCGTGCGTGCGTGCGTGTGTTTGTGATTGCTATAAACTGTCTGAATGGATGCAATAACGATTGCACAATATATTTATAACATCAATGTCCATCACAGATGTATTTGTCTCTCTAGTAAAAGTTACTTATTGTAATCAACCACACCAGGACAATGTCTGCACTAAGGTGGGTGTGGTTGATGTTGATGAGGTCCAGTTAATTATCCCAGTTCTACAGTGTGTGGGCATGCACACTAAAACAGCCAGCATAAAGGAGGAGGAGAGATTAAAAAAAAATACATGATTGTTAGCAAAATTTAGAGTAAGATATAAATGCGGCAAAGACCTCGACTTAACACGAACTGTGGGAGATGGAAGGATGTCACTTTTTAAATCCAGCATTTTTTGTTACAGGCCCACAACATAGTTATTCTAGTCCAATTTGTATGTGTTTGTCTGATTTTACTAATGATAATGTGCAATCACAGCGACAAAACTTTTGATGCCTTTTAGGGTACATAGGAGGATTTTTTTTAATGTTTGTATTTCAATGTGTGACATACAGTGCCTTGAAACCATTTTTAAACCCATGACCTATTTTCTCATATTACTGAATTATAAATTATTAGTTTTTTGTAAATGTTTTAAAACCCTGAAACTCTAGATCAATTATTGTAAATGTGAAATTTGTTTTATGCTTGTAATGATGTTGTATTAACATATTCAACCCCTACAAATGAATCTTTTTAGATACACTTTTTACTGCAGTAACAGCTGTGTTAAGTAGGCCTATGTACAAGCTTTGCACACAGTGAAGTGATTTTTTTTTCCCACAACAAGAAATCAGTGTCCCCTCACAATAATTGATTTTCAGTTTCAGTGTATTAAAATGAATGATGAAACAGAACAACCTGTCGATATAATATTTGTAATTTAGTAATATCCCACTGTGCAAAATCTTTTAAATGTCTTGTGCCGGTAGGGATGAATTGATCGAGGGTCTGAATAGTTTTGCAAGGAGATGAAAATGTGTAAATGTACCTGGAATGCATTTGGAAAATATTATTTGTTCAATGTTTTATATTTCCCATGTATTTTAGATTCATGTGGGAGATAGAGAGGAGGATGGGAGATTGGGATGGATGGGGGAAGAGGCAACGACTGTCCTGGGATCCTGTTGAAATTAAATGCATGAGCAAACACCCAGGTTAAATATTTTACCCAGGGAGGGTATAGACGGGGAACGAGTGTTCCATGTTTAACTTACCAGATGCCAAAAATTCCACAAGAATAGTAAAACCAGGTACATTAGTCTTTTTCCTTCTCTTGGTCCCTACAAGGAAAAAGAGGCTATGTTATGTTACAGGCTATGTTACAATTGTGTGTGTGTGTGTGTGTGTGTGTGTGTGTGTGTGTACGTGTTTTACTATCCTGGTAGGGACCACAAATTACTGCACGGAAAATGTCACATTGTGGGGACATTTCACTAGTGTAGAAAAAAGCTATTTGCTGCTAAAGGGTTAGGTTTAGGTTAAAAGTCAATAATGGGATTAGGGTTGGGGATTTGGTAAACGGGTTAGTGATAATAGGTGCCCCACAAGTATAGTAAAATGTAAAGTGTGCGTGTGCGTGCATGTGTGTTATCAATCAGCAATAAAAAACTGATTTCATCAGGAGGATGAGGTCAGGGTCAGAGTTCGGGAGGTTAAAGGAAGTAACAGCCAGAGAACTAGAGACTCAAGAGTGGGTGAGGGAAGAGAAAATAAATGACAGAAACAGAATGTAAGTCAAAACGGAGACTAGGAAGTCGCAGAGAGAAAGACCGAGAGAGAAGAGGAGAGAAGGAGGGAGAGGCGAGAGAATGATAGAGTGTTTGAGGAAGGAAGGAAAGCAGAGAGGGAGGGAGAGTGGAGAGATAGAGAGGGGAAAACACAAACCTAAAATAGCTGTTTGTCTCACATACTGCTGTAGTTAGCTGGTAGGCTGGTTAGCCCTGCCAATGACTGAATGCCTGGCTAATCTAATGTCCATATCACACTGGAATCACATCGATTTACCCCAAATTCAATAAGCAGAATATTTCTGGACCTGTCCAGTCACGTTCATCTTTATGTTTGTGTATGATTAATTGTCTGTGTGTAGAATGGAAAATTGTCACATCTCAATTTATTTGGAACACACACACACACACACACTGACTCTCAAACACATCCCCTGTGAGTAGTTCCCTTTAATGTGGAAATGTGCCTTAACATGCTCAGGTGTTTCAAATACACACAAAAATAGCTTTTCTAACATGTCTGTAACTTTTCACTCACCCACCTGATCTTGATGGTCACATGAGTTTCTCCACATCTGATCCCTGGACAAATGCATGCTAGGAGCCATGTGTTTGCAAGGGGAACATTGAAGCTAATTCTAATTCGCTATATGTGTGTGTGTGTACAGTGTGCATATGGTGTGCTGATGTGTGCTTTGGTGTTTTTAGTGTTACAGACGCACACAGGCAGTCAGTGTCGTACCATGGAATATGTGGTAAGAACTTAAGAACCTCACTCACCTAGTGACATATGGGTTACTCCTCCTTGCTGTTGCTATCTCCCAGCTGTAAAGTTAATTCCTCATTTGCCTATCTTGTCCTAGATCAAACAGTGCTCCTATGCCACAATGAACAATAAAATGCCATGTTCTTTACATGCAAATAGTTTGTATCGCTACTTCAACCACATTAGAAGCCCAGTCAGGTTGAGAACTTCTGAGAGGAGCGGAGGGAGCAGCTCTACCACACTCACCAAAGCATGCCGGAAGTATGGTGCTTCTGAAACCACTGGGAACTAGAAGAGCAAGGTCAAACGTCAGGGCTCTTCTGGTTGGAAATTCTAGAATGTTGACAGAGTGCAGTAAACATTGTGGTTTATATTGACAGTCAATGTTTGTGCAAGGTTCAACTTTTAACTAAAATCAACCCAAAATCATTGAGAAGGTCTGGAGTGTGTGTTGAGAGTTTGTTGAGACCAGTTGTAGAAAGCCAAGTGGTTCGTCAAGCAAAGCACATCAGCCTGCTCTTTGTTTCTATTTAGTTCAACTCGCCATAAATACCCCGCCTGAACTGTGCGTCAGACATTTAGAGCTTTACTTTCTCAAAGTTAACTTTTAACAGTCAAGAAAGTGCAACCCATATGCCAATATTATGTGCATTACGCTGGTGAAGGCCCTGGTGTGGGATGGCTGGGGGTGTGTTCAACAATACGAACAGTCACTGTATACCTCTGTTATCCGGATGGTGATGGGTGTCATTACACAACACCGGTGTGCGTTCAAAAATCACACTCTGGGCAACGTTTGAAAGGCTGTAATGTTTGCATGGTTTTTCTGGTCCTCTTGCTGCTTCTATTTTGGTTCTGTAGGACCTCTTTCTAGTGGTTCTAGTTCTTATTTGGTGGTTTTGGTCCATCTGAATCTGGGTTCTCATTGGTTGTTCTGATGGGCAGCAAACAGTTCTCACATGGTATCGCTGATTATTTGATTTTCTTTTAAGAGTTTAAGAACATACAGCTCCGGGAAAAAATTAAGAGACCAGTGCACCTTTTTCTTTCCTTTCCAAAAAAGTAGAAAAGGAAGGTTTTGAGTGAGGAACAGAAGGATTAAAATTAAGAGACCACTGCAAATTGAACGTTTCCATTCCTCACTCAAAACTTTCCTTTTCAACTTTTTTGGAAAGGAAAGAAAAAGGTGCAGTGGTCTCTTAATTTTTTCTGGAGCTGTATTTATGACTGCCACATAAAGTGTAATACTTCTATCATTCTATTGTCCTGTTTGTGTGGGTGATTAGCCATTCTTTGCCATCGGTGAACTCTAGTGGACAGTAGCTGCTTGGGAGACTGACTGGCAGGAAGTCCATATTTGGTCATATACATCAAGGTTAAGCACAATGCCCTCAAATCAGCCTGCATCTGAGCCTGTCCAGAGGGAGAAAAAGAGGGAGGCGGGGTGAGTGAAGAAAGGAAGAGGAAAAGGCAGGAAGGAAAGAGACTCCTCTGCTCTCCCTCTTCCTCTGTGTATCTCCCTCCCTCTTTCCCTCCATCCCTCCCCCGGTTTGTTTCCCTTCCTCTCTGTCTCCCTCATCCCTTCCTCTCTGTCTCCCTCATCTCTTCCTCTGGTTCTCAGCTTACCAAACCGGAATAAGCGGGGAGGAGCCTCTGAGTAGAGCCCACATGGGCTGTTTCCCTTCTATCTCTATCACTCCTTCCCCTCCTCCATCCATCCTGTTCTCCTTCCTCTAATGTGTGTGCATTAGTGTGTGTGTGTGTGTGTGTGTGTGTGTGTGTGTGTGTAAAAGAGAGAGAGAGCTACTCTCATACACGTCTATACTGTTAAATGATTGAGACTGCAAAGTTGTAAAGGGAGAGGTGGAGGGGTATGAGGGAGAGGGAAAGAGGGGTATGCAGGAGGAAAGGTATAGGGAAGTAAGAGAGGGGAGGTGGGGTATGGGGGAGGTGAGAGAGGTGGAAAAGCAGCAGCAGTACATGAAAAGGCAATACGGCAGACAGACAGACTGGGAGGATGGGCAGCGTGCTCGTCACTCAGGGAGGGAGGGAGGGAGGGCGTGCGTATAGGCATCATGCTGGTCTCTCACCCAGACAGAGCTGGAAGGTAAGCAAAGGGGGGTGAGACCGATACGAGAGGAGGAAAGGAACACAATGGAGTGCCGTTGTTCAGCCCTGCCGTAGTGCCATTTCACAGTCCGCTGAGAGAGGGAAAAGAGGAGGAGGTCTAACAGGAGAGATGGAGAGGATACATGGTGCTAGCAGTGACTTTGTCATTTAAACGAACGGAAGACCGGATCAGAGGAGGAGCACGCGTTTCAGGGAGTGGACAGAGAGAAAGAGAGAGAGAAAAAAGGAAAGAAAGAAAGAGCGTTAGAGAGAAGACTGAGACGCAGCTGTTTAAACATTGATATGTTTCCCATGTGAATATGGAGGTCTATTACAACCTGGCTACGGATAATCACCTCTATGCTTTTTAACACACATTACGAACAACCGATACATTTTTTTCTTTTTAATCTTGAAGGAAATGCAGATTTCTCAAGGAATTCATTCAAACAAAATTAGAAAATCAACAGTTTGATCATTTGTATTTTTATAATCTCACTGTTAAATGTAAAATCTACTGTATGAGTTGAAATAGCTTGCTCTACAGAAGGTTATACAAACGCCGCCTGTGTTATTAAATACCTGACAGTTAGGACTGTCCAGGAAAACATTCTGGTTGTTTTGATGCAACTGACTTTCTTCTGTAGCTATAGACCTCACTGAAGTTAGTTTATTTAACAATGAATATCTTGTATGAAAGTGTATTACCGTCCAAAACTATTGCTGTTGTGTTAGTCCATGTGTCATAGACAGTCTGTGAGACCAGCTGGGTTGGGATGTCAACATTGATTGGGTTTTATGGCTGGCGCGACGCAAGCCAAACTTTGATCATTTCCTGAGCGGTATTGATTCCACCAGGAGTCTCTGGCTGTCCGAGTGGCTGTAGTTCCTCCAGTTAGATGGAAAATACTTTAATGGACCCTGCTCTGCTCTGTCTAGCTGCTGCTGGGCTCTGATTGGTGGAAGCAGTCTGTTATCTCTTTGTCTGGAGATTTTTCTGCTGCTGTTGGGATTTCTCAATATAAATTCTAAGCAAGCTTCTCTGTTGCAATGTCTGTTGCCATAGCAACTTGCAGGCGCCGCACGCCACGGCCAGAGACGGACACCAATGTGTGAAGTTCTAAAGACTCTTTTTACAAACACTGGTGCTGTTCCCTAAGTGTCAGCCTGTCTAGTTCTATGGCCTGGGTTGGTACTGACCAGAAGAGGTAGTCCAGACTCTAGCCTGGAGAACCTCTGGCCTTATTTATGTACATTAAAACATGGGTGAAGGGTCTGTCAGTTTAGCATGAGCTATGTCCCTCAATTTCTTTCTCTCTCTTTAGCATGTTCTGTGCCATATTTGCCATATTTACAGGCAACTCCCATTGCGGCGTACCAAGCTGGCCAAACCAGTGTCAGAATTGACTGGATTATAATTAGTTATTTATACTGGTAATACGTGTGAATTTGTCATTCATTATAGCCAGTTGGTGTGTTATGTTTGTTAGTGAAGTGGTGAGTTTCTTAATTGTTAAAGTGTATCTATTTTGTGTGTGTTTTATAGGTCAGGAAATCTCATCTAGAGTGTGATCTGCTGTGCACTTGTCTGACCTACACTGTGTTGTATTTAATGTGAACTAACATCTGACCAGATAAGCATTAAACCTGCTTTAATGACACTATAGCTCTTAACTAGTGTTAACCCCTCTGTATGCTAACTCACAGGCTCTTCTGTGACGCTTCTCATCACTGTTAGCAAGTGTTGCTAGCTTTTCGTGATTGAACGCATCTCTATACAATGATCTATGTTGACACGTTGGCCTTTCATGCCATGGGCTATATCCATAAATGTACTGCTGCGATTGCACGGCAAAACTAGGGCAAATAAACAATTCCTGCATAGACTATCATTGAAAATGTGTTGTTATGCAAAGACAGTCATAGGATCTTAGAAATCCTGTAAAGGCTGTGTCAATAGCCTGACATGAGCTGTTTTAAGACATTTCATAACACTTAATAGCTTATCCCGTTCCGTATGCAAAGTACTGTGGTCTCTGAGGAAACCGGTGGAGGTGGCTAGCAAGCGCTGTGGCAAGCTCAGCAGACAGACCCTGTGGTGCTATACCGGTGTGGGCGACACTGTTCCTGTGTCTGTTGCTAGGCAGCCTAAAGCAAACAGCTAGCTCTTAGCCCTCAGTCTCTATGTCTTTGGCTATTGGTGCCTGGCGGTTTAAAGTCAACTTTCTCTTGTATTGTGTAATCGTCAAACCTTTGGTGATGCATATTTTGTGTTTTTCTAGGTTACATTCTAGTGAATAAAATCGTATAGGTCAGAAAATGTGTGTGAACAGCACTGGCATGTAAGCTGGATGTGCTACTCACTGTACAGTTTTGGTAGTTGTGGCTTATAGTAGAAGACTGTTAATATAAGACGACTGTTGTCTCTTTGGTGTGACTATGCAGATTAGGTGCTTTGCCATTCAGACTGCAGTCAGATTTGGGGCTGACAAGGCTAGTATTTGACCATACTGTCTTGTGGATGCTGTGTCAAGAAATACACAATCTTCTCTCAGGTAACTGACTATTGGCTTTGCTTGTTGCTTTCAGGAAGACTTCCTGTGGCACTGAGAGAGAGAGAGAGAGAGAGAGAGAGAGAGAGAGATATTTGGGTATAATGACCGAGTGATTGAGTTCACAATCGCCTCCAACAAGCCTCCAGCACCATTCAGGGAACCCTTGCTAGGCAGTGAAAATCTGACCAATCAGGTGTCGTTATTATCACAGCAATCTCACCTGTGGTCATCAGCCTATGACCTACATTATTTCTTGTTGCATCACTGCCGTACTTCTTCAGCGAGTGTCACTTTCCCAGCAGGCAAAGACAACATCTCTGACCGCAGCACTTCTGATGCTATATGGTGCTCCAGATCTGGTCCACTCTAACCAGGGCAGGCATATTACAAGACATACCAACTGTTTTAGCCATATCAGCTGCACCTACTATTGTAGCCATTTAAAACACTTCAGGGACGAACCCAGAATCTGGTCTTTGCTTACCTTATGTTTTTTTCTTCTATTGGTGCCTGTATAGGCTTTGTGCAAAGTATAGACTGGCTTTAGTTTGAGAGAGAGGGAGAGAGAGAGTGTGTTTGAAAGAGAATCTTTAAATAATAGGAGGGTCTGTTGAACAGGACAGTCTGGAGAACGGGAGAGGAGACGAGGGAGGGGGAGAGGGGGAGCGAGAGATCATTTGGAAGAGACGGCAGGAAGTGGTAGAACGAGAGAAGGAGGAGGTACAGCGGCTACTGAGGGAAGCGCAGAAAACCGTGTGGAGGAAGAGAGAGGGATTCCAAGAGAGGAGAGGGGACGACAAGCTGAAGGGAGAGAGGAGCGCAGAGGGAGGGAGTGAGACAGCCCCAGAGGTGATCTGGAGGAAGAGAGAGGAGGAGGAGGAAAAGGAGCAGGAGAGAGCCAGGGCCATCCAGAGAGGGCATGAGACTATCTGGAGAAAAAGAGAGAGAGAGTGAGGAAGAGCGAGAGAGTTAGGAAGTGTGAGTGAGGACGAGCGAGTGAGTGAGAACGCAAGGGAGTTAGAAAGAGAGGGAGTGAATGAGTAGAGGAAAAAGACTTAAATGTGTTTCTCAGAGGTCTGGTCCAGCAGCCTGGATCCTGACGAGAAAGAGGAATAGAAAGCAGGAGGAATAGAGGGAGTTTTTCATGTCTGGCAGTAGATGAGCAGGTTTTACACAACTTGACTATATTGAGCTGTGCCAGTACTGTTACATTGTGTCGGCTCTGTGTGTGTGTGTTGGCATTATGTGTGTCGCTTGATCTACTAGTTGGCAGTTAATAGGGTTTTTATGGACCTGTGTCAGGCAAGAGCTGCCAGAGTGATCTACCGTACAGACGGACACACGGACATCCACCACCACAGACCCACACACACTTGGTGCTAGTGCAGGCAGGACAGTGGATTTGTACTCAGACACATGCTAACGCACAAACACATAAGGCCCCTCGATGCTGTAACTCACACCACTGGTGTGTGTCTGTGTGTGTGTGAGTCAATACAGAGTCACATTCTGTGGTTCTATGTCAATTCCCCATGGTGCTCAAAGCTGAGACACTGGACTTCAATGCAATACAACAGCAGCTGACATGTTGATGTGCTTTAAAGGCATTTTTGCTCTTATCAAGCCCCTTTGACTCTGTTCTATGGAATTGTTATGTCTTTGGATCAGATCTGTCTCCGTCTAGACATTTAGAAAGATTACACCCTCTGATCTTCAATCGCTTCCCTCCTCAATCTTCTGTTTTGTGGATAAAAGGCATTTCTTGCGCAGTGTCTGTCACACTGCCCAACGATGAAGAGAGGGAAGGAAACCGTCCAGATGGACAGACAGCGGACTTTGAAAGAAAGACCAGACCATGTTTTTGGAACTGACAGTGCTGAGAGAAAATGAATGAACCAATGTTATTATTCAGACAAATTCCCAGAATTACAGAAATAACATTGATTATATCAGATCCGTGATGGAGTTGTTCCCTAAAACCAAGTACACTCACTTTCGTAGTGAATCTCTCAGTTCAAATGATGATTCCAACCCCTCCTCACTCCCCCCTTCCACCCCTACCACCCCTCTCACCCCTCCTGGGTTACCCTCCTCTCTCTCCTCCTCCTCTATCACCCCCATTCTTCCCCCTTCTTCCCCTCGCCGGGCAGAGAACAGCCCCACCACACTCTGCTCCTTCTTCCCCAGGATAGGAGCTCTTCATCTGGGCGTTTCTGCTACCCTGCTACCAGGTCTCAAGGCCCCCAGCAGGCCTCAGCAGACTCAGGCACTCGTGGATTCCTCCGGGCGGGGCAGTTTGAGTACCAGATCCCTACTTCCCCCTTCTCACCCCCCTCACTGTCTAATGGCACCATCTCCCCCTCCTCGTCCCCCTCTGCAGGATATGAACCGGCTGGGCGGGGCGTCCAGGAGGGCGCGGGTGGAGGGGGGGCAGCTCGGGGGGGATGAATGGACACGCCATGGCTCCTTCGTCAATAAGCCAACCAGAGGATGGCTGCACTCGGACAGCGTGGTCAGCACAACGGGAGTCTCCTACAGCGTCCGAGTAAGAGTCAGTCTGTCTGACCAGGCTGGACTGCCTGCCTGGCTGTTTCTGTCTACCTGCCTGCCTGGCTGTTTCTGTCTACCTGCCTGGCTGTTTCTGTCTACCTGCCTGCCTGGCTGTTTCTGTCTACCTGCCTGCCTGTCTGTTTCTGTCTACCTGCCTGTCTCTTTCTGTCTACCTGCCTGCCTGTCTGTTTTTGTCTACCTGCCTGCCTGGCTGTTTCTGTCTACCTGCCTGCCTGTCTGTTTTTGTCTACCTGCCTGCCTGGCTGTTTCTGTCTACCTGCCTGCCTGTCTGTTTTTGTCTCTCTGCCTGACTGACTGCCTGCCTGTCTGTTTTTGTCGCTCCACTTGACTGCCTGTCTGTTTGTTTTGGCGGTTACACCTTTCTTTCTGTAATCCCCCCTTATCGGTATATTTGCTCTCTAGAAATGGTCTTGAAGTTTGTCTAGATATATACTGATTATCCATCTGCCTATACATCTGCTCCTCCGATCAGTGGGGTGTGCTGGAGAAAATGTAAGCCTAGTTTGTTTCCTGTTCAGTAGAGGGCTGTGTCGAGAGGTTTTTGGTTTAACCTACCATAGCATGATTTCATTGAAATGCATGACCTAGATCTTCCACGAAAGGGTATTGGCACAAATTTTTTGTAGTGTTGTATTTTTTTTGGGGGGGGGGTGGATGTCCTCTGCACTGTTCAACCGATCCAGTAAACATAGACAAGTTAAGACAGAGTGTCAGCTTGTTATATTCCAAAAGCGGAAGTCACATCTCTTTCTCTACTGCTCCTGAAAGCCAGAACTGCTGCTTGATGTGGCGGAGTCTGTGTGGTAGGAACACCCTGTTAATGTCTCCCTGTTTCCTGTGCAGTATATGGGCTGTGTGGAGGTGCTGCAGTCTATGAGGGCACTGGACTTCAACACCAGAACTCAGGTCACCAGGTGAGAACCTTCCGGTTGTCCCACTGTCCTTTATCTTCACAGGTCCCTATGAAGTTCACCTATGTAAAAAAATAAAAATTGAACTCAGTCGGAAATCGACTAAATTTACTGAACTTCTTATAAAATGCGTTAATTTGCCCATGATTCTCACAAGCACTGGTGAAATGAATCAGTAATTAGTATTTTCCTTTCTGGGTAATGTGTGGGGATGCCTGTGTCTATGTGCACAGTCTTTCTGCCACTTTGAGTGGCTCTTAACAGTGAAGGTCATCACCAGGGGCTTCGTGAGGCTGGTCCAGGACCACAGTACCTGCATGACCTCAACCACCCTGGATCTGTTCCCACTTGCGTACCGCCTCAACCAAGCCGCCGCTCTGCACACCTCTCTTCCCCACCCCGAAGACAAGAACACCTCTGTGAAAGTTCTGTTGTTGGTCCTCAGCCTCCTCGACACCAACGACTGTCCCTCCTACAATGCATCTGTCCAGCTATTCGAGTTAGCGGAGGTCACCACTCTGGTGGGCCTGAAAATGGACACGTCCTGTCGAGGGTCAGCCTCTCCTGGTGGGGTGGCGTTGTCAGCCACAAACAAAACGATCTTCAATGGAAGAAAGCCATTACAGCGGTAAACAAGTTGGCGATGGAGAAACAAAAGGCATCCCGGTGAATCCTGATCCGGGGGCATCATCCATCGTCACCTCCTTCATCAGTGTGTGGTTTAGGAGGGTAGATGACCAGCACCGGTCAGTCAGGATCCCCAAATCCCACCACGTGCACCGTTGGTTCCTCTTGGGCTGTGGCTCTCAGCAACTGGAGGGTTATCAAAACATCAAGCCTCCTAAAAGCTGTTAACTACACAACTGAACTATACTGCTCTCGATCTAGATAGACAGTGGCACCTTAAATCTCTGAATGTCTATTTAACTGTAAATTACTGTATAGGACATGCAGTGCAATGCTAAGTATTTGGACAGTGACGCAGAGTTAGTTGTTTTTGTCTCTGTACTCCAGCCTGTTGGATTTGAAATTTAACAATCACTAAGAGGTTCAAGTGCAGACTGTTAGCTTTAATTTCAGGGTCGTTACATCTGTGAACCGTATGGGAATTACAGTCCATTTCATACAGTCTCCCCATTTCAGGGGACCAAAAGTAATTGGACAATTGGCCGAGTGCGTGTTGTTGCATTGTTAGTTCAGGCACAAGAGAGCTAACGTGTGGCATTTGCTTTTTGGAGTCGGTTGCCTGTATCTTTCAACATGAGGAGCAAAGTGCCAATGCCAGTAAAGCAGGCCGTCATGTCGCTGAAAAATGAGATTATATCAGAGACATAGTCAAGACATTCGATCTGTCAAAATTGTACATTACTTTCATAGTTTGGTGAGTCTTGCAATAGCAAACAACCAGGCTCACCATGTCAGATCACTGCAGTGGGTGACCAAGAAGGCTTGCAATTGTGAAGAAAACAATTGCACCCTTTTTCAAAAGATGAAGAACAATCTCGGGTATATGTGCATGGATGTGTCTAAGAGTGCCATAAAGAGACTACACCAGCATAACTTCAGGGTTTACCACAAGAGGAAAACCACTGGAGGTATCAAGAACAGAACAGCCCGGTTACAGATTGCTAAACACAGTGAAATGTTCTTGAATGGCCAAGTCAATCACCCAAACTGAATCAAATTGAGCATGTGTTTTTCTTGCTGAAGGCTGAAGGCAAAAATGCCTTTCAACAGGAAATGAAGATGTTGCAGTACAGGCCTGGCAGAGCATTACCAGGAAAGGAACTAAGCATCTTGTGATGTATGTGTTTCACACACTTCAGGAGTCATTAAACGTAAAGGATTTGCAACCAAGTACTAAATAGTACAACTTTATTCATATAATGTGTAATTTGTCCAACTACTTTTGGCTTTGTATAAAAGGCGGTAATTTCTATGTGATTCATGCTTTAAATACCCTCAAATCTGAAAGACTGCGATTTAAACTCTTACCGCAATTCTGGGTATATAGATATGTACTTTGATAATATAGGTGATTCTGATGTAGTTTATCCTACCTTCACTGCATGTGTCAACACCATAATGGGCACATTTTTAATTACAGTTTGGGGACAAAACTGTGATGCAAATGTGATGGAAACGCTATTTAATTCTGTACATAAAAACATGCACAACATAGTTAATTTTATGTGCTCTAAAACATTCCCAGATATCTGAAAGGACTTTATAGGTGTCGCAGTAGTGTCTGTGTGTGTGTGTGTGTGTGTGTGTGTGTGGGTGTGTGTGGGTGTGTGTGTGTGTAGGGTTGTGTTTGTGCGTGTGTGTGTGTGTGTGTTTGTGTGTGCGTTTGTGGCTACCGCTCCCACAACCTCTATATTTGATTGTCTGGAATCCCAGTGGTTTCTCTCTGGTTTCTGTATAAATATGTTCCTCCATGGCAAGGAGAAGTGTTGTTGCCAAGACAATTAAGTCTCTCACATGTTGCAAGATTTCATGAAAACTTTTGGGCAAATGTGAATCCAGGAAACTGTTTCTTCCACATATTTCCTTGTTTCAGAGAGGCTATCTCAGTGGTGTGTGAGGCGGTGCCTGGAGCCAAAGGAGCCCAACGCAGAAGAAAGGTATACACATATTGTACAACACGACATCATAAAATCATAGCAGTATAACACAACAACATAATCAAACTAAAACAGTATAACACTACAACATCATCAAACTAAAACAGTATAACACTACAACATCATATAAGACTAAAGCAGTATAACACTACAACACCATAAAAATACAAACCTACAACGCCATAAAACTACAGCAGTACAGAACTACAACACCATTAAACTACAACACTTCAACACCATAAAACTACAACACCATTAAACAGCAACACTGCAACACCATAAAACAGCAACATTACAACACCATAAAACTACAACACCATTAAACTACAACACTGCAACACCATAAAACTGCAACACCATAAAACAGCAACATTATAACACCATAAAACACCAAGATTACAACACCATAAAACTACAACAGCATTAAACTATAACACTGCAACACCATAAAACTGCAACACCATAAAACAGCAACATTACAACACCATAAAACTACAACACCACAACACTACAAAACCATAAAACTACATTATTACCACAATACAACACTACAACCATGACATTGCAACACTACAACACCACAACACTTTAACACAATTACAACACTGTACTACCACAACATTTCAACACTACAACAGCATTAATACAATCCATAATACCACTGCACCAAAATGCTATAACACCACTATAAATCTACTCTTTGTCACTGTCTTAGAATAGAGCATTAAAATAGTCACGTGTGGACACTTACAAACAGCATTAGTTATTTAACTGTTCCATGGAGGGCTGGGATCAGGGAGGCATGGATAAGAGCTGGATTTAGCTGGATTGGTCCAGTCTGTGGTCAGTGGCTATTTACCTCTCTCTTTCTTTTTCCCTCTCTCACTCACACCTTGTCTTTGTCTCTTTTATTCTTTCTCAAACACATACACACCCACCTCCCTGTCTCTGCCTCTCTCTCTCTCTCTCTCTCTGTCTTGCTAATTGTTCCTTGAGTGTTGGAGACTTGTGACTAGGTTGTGTGTGCCAAAACTAAGCAACAACCTGAATAGACCAGGCCCCTCAGCTTAGTCTTCATGCAAGAGAAAAGTATGGGAGAGCATTACTATAAAACTACAAGCATTTACCTAAACAGGACATGAATCCAGTGGCTATATCCAGTGTGCTTGGTTAAAGACCATCTGGCCACACAAAACTAAGTTAGACTGTTAGATTATCAGACACTCTTTGGGAATAGTTGAGGTATTGGAGAACAATGGAGACTAAAAGACATTTTGAAGACTTTTAGTGTAAATATTTGACTAGGGACGCTCCAGTGAGGGTTGGTCATAGTGGCCTTGGTTGTGTTCCAGAGCCAAGCAGTCTGACAGGATCATTTGCATCCAGCAGCTGTTTTTCTCCTCGCTCCCTCCCTCCCTTCCTTATACACACGCACACACAGGGACACGTACAGACATTTGTTATACTTTTTAAAGGCTTAATTTGCAAGGTAAAACCTTTTTCCTTTTGCTCTTCTGTTTAACATGAATGGTTAATAAAGAGCTTTTTAACAAAAGCTGTCCTCCCTTCCTGCATGTCCCTGGCCAGCCGACGTCCCGCTGTATGTCGTCCATTTTGGGGAAGAGTAACCTGCAGTTTGCCGGGATGACAATCAGCCTGACTGTCTCGACCAGCAGCCTCAACCTCCTGGCCTCCGACTGCAAACAGGTGACACACCAAGTGTAGGGAGCAGGCATGTGTGTTTGTGTTGATATTGGTCTGCGTGGCTTTATTACAGCCTGTTAAAACCACCTATCACAGTTAGGTTCCTAGATAACATCTCACTGTCAGTTAAACCAACTCATGCTGCTGAATGGAGAAACATGATCTCACCTTCTCTTTCACCCCCCCCCACCTGCTCTTTCACCCCCCCCCATTTTTGTTTCTCCATCTATCATCTCCATCTTTACATCTCTCATACTTCATCACACTATCATGCTCAAATCTCTCTATGCTTCTTTTTATCTACCTCTGTCTCTCTTTATTTCTCTCTTCATTTCTCTTTTCACAGATTATCGCCAATCATCACATGCAGTCCATTTCATTCGCTTCTGGAGGAGACCCAGTGAGTCATACAAACCCCTCTCATTTCATCTTATTCTATCCTGCCTCTACATCATCTATTTAGTGCTCTGTGCCTCTACCTTGTTTTTTTATCATCCATCTACTGCTCCGTGCCTGTGCTTCATCCTCTACTTCATCTATATCCATCTACTGCTCTGTGTCTTACCTCGTCCTCTTAATCATCCATCTATAGCTTTGTGCTTCTACATCCTCCTCTATATCATTCATCTACTGCTCTGTTTCTACCTCATCCCCTATATCATCCCTTTACTGCTCTGTCTATCTCTTTATATCATCAATCGAATGCTCTGTGCCCCTTACCTCATCCATTTACTGCTCAGTGCTTCTACCTCATCCTCTATATCATCCATCTACAGCTGTTTCAACCTCATCCTCTGTATCATCCATCTGCTGCTGTGTCTCTACCTCCTCCTTCATATCATCCATCTACTGATCTGTCTCTACCTCCTCCTTCATATCATCCATCTACTGATCTGTCTCTACCTCCTCCTTCATATCATCCATCTACTGCTGTGTCTCTACCTCCTCCTTCATATCATCCGTCTACTGATCTGTCTCTTCCTCCTCCTTCATATCATCCATCTACTGCTGTGTCTCTATCTCCTCCTTCGTATCATCTACTGATCTGTCTCTACCTCCTCCTTCATATCATCCATCTACTGCTGTGTCTCTATCTCCTCCTTCATATCATCCATCTACTGATCTGTCTCTACCTCCTCCTTCATATCATCCATCTACTGCTGTGTCTCTATATCCTCCTTCATATCATCCATCTACTGATCTGTCTCTTCCTCCTCCTTCATATCATCCATCTACTGATCTGCGTCTCTATCTCCTCCTTCATATCATCCATCTACTGATCTGTCTGTTCCTCCTCATTCATATCATCCATCTACTGATCTGTCTCTTCCTCAAATCTTTCTCTCTTCTAGGTCACTGTGTGTTAAAAGCTCCTTTGACTAAAAATCTGTTTCTCTCTTACTACTTATGCATCCTCCTTCCCCTTTTTCTGTCTTTCCATCTCTCTCTCTCTCTCTCAGGACACAGCTGAGTATGTAGCGTATGTTGCCAAAGACCCAGTCAACCAGAGAGGTGAGACTCAATGTCATCCCTTCAATATATTTTGCATCCAATTTATCTACCATACTGAGGACAGTGAGGCTATGATTTCTCTTTTTTACCCTCCACTTCCTGCTTTATGTCTGTCCAGCATGTCATATCCTGGAGTGTTCAGAGGGTTTGGCCCAAGAAGTCATCAGTACAATTGGACAGGCTTTTGAACTGCGCTTCAAACAGTACCTGAAGAACCCCCCCAAACTGGTCACTCCACATGACAGGTGTGTTACCTTTTCTCCTCCTCACTTCCATTCCTAAAATCCGTCTGTTTCATAATTTGTTTTCATAATCTGTTTTCATAATCTGACTCCTTTTCCCTTTCTCAGGATGGCTCCTTTTGACGGTTCAGCGTGGGAGGAAGAAGATGATGAGGGAGCCCCGCCCTCTGTAGAGGTTCCATACTATAATAACTTCCCCGGGAAACAGCCTCCTCCTGGGGGACTGGTGGATATGAGGGCTCGTCCTGGGGCTACACTGGTGAGACACATATGCACACATTTAACTATTCTTCTGGGGACCACAAACATTATTCCTTGTCAAAATTGTATTTATTCTAACCTTAAGCCTAATCATAATCCCCCAACTCCTAAACCTAACTCTGAACTCCTTGCCCCAATTCTAAACCTGACCTAAATATAACATTTTCCCTACACCTTTCGCCAAAATAGATTGTCCCTTTGTGGGGTGGTGATTGTCAGTTGGCAACATTATGGGACTCCTTCATGTACAGTGGATATCAAAAGTAATTCATTTAAAGGCTGAAATGAAGACAAATCATGTCAGAGCTTTTAACCTTTAATAAGACGTTGTAACCAACAATATTTAAGTAAAACAAAAATGCCTAGTTATATAAGTGTAAACACACTTTAAAATAGCAGTTGTAATTGTCTTCAGATTTATCTAATCACCTTCTAAATCATGTACAAAGTAATTTGCCATCATCTGACGTCAGTTGAAGAGGGCAAGGAAAAAGCTCATCAGTAACCTTAAAGGAGCTGCAGAAATGTCTGGCAAGAATGAGGCATTCCCTGCATATTAAAACCATAATTTGCGCATATTCTCCACAGGTCTATGCTCTGGGGTAGGGTGGTGAGACAAAATCAGTTTCTTGAAAAATGAACATCCAAGCCGGTATACATTTTGCAAGAAGACGCATTCAATCTCGCAAAACCTTGTAATAAAGTATGTTTTGTTCTGATGAGGCAATGGTTTGAAGTTTTGGCCTTAATTCTGAAAGATATTTTCTCACAAAGCCAACTGAGCCCATTACTGAAGTATAGAGTAACTAATGTCAAGCATAGTAGCTGCGGCATCATGCTATGGAGCTGCTTCTCTTCAGTGGGGACAGGGGAAATGTACTGGAGAGAGGGGACAATGTGCTAGTTATGAAATTACTGCTGTAATCCAAGCAAAAGGTGCTTCAGCAACATTTTAGTTGCTGGATGTGCACACTTATGCAACCAGGGGATTTACATTTTTACCCATTTCTTTTTCACTTACATGTTGTTCAAGTTGTAGAAGAGAGGGGACAGATTATCTGACCCTTTGTGACATCACTAACTTAGTCATGCTCACTGTCATTCTCACTGGCTTTGCTCAGAGCACTTTGTCTATTTGTTCAGTGTGTGTTTGTCTCTTAAATGGAATGTATGTGTGTGTCTGCGATTTTATTCAGGCGTGTGTGTGTGTGTGTGTGTATGTGTGTGTGCATGTGTGTGTATTGACTGGGGTTTTTTTTGTTTGTGTTTGCAGCCCTATGGACAGCCTGGTCAGAATGACATTCACAAACAGCCGCTGCCCCCTATTCCAGGTAAGACGAATCTTTAACACATACTTAATGTGACTCATTTCCTCTCCCTCTGAGTCATTGTATTGTGTGACCTCATATTCTTTGGCTGTGTGTGTGTGTGTGCGTGTGTGTGTGTGTGTGTGTGCGCTACATCAGGTCAGTGCTGCCGTTATAATACACCCTGAAGCGTATAGGGTTCTTCTCCATCCAAAGCCTTAATCTTCAGTGAACCAGAAACTGCACTGTGAAATAGCCTTAAAATACACACATATACATACACATACATATACACACACATACCTCGAGCAGAGATTTGTGTTCAGTGTAAAAGTAGGGCACTCACAGACACAGTAAAGCTGTCCGTATGCTTCTTAGCCTAACCACTTCCTACATACATTAAGACAACATTTTGTGGCCTTTTTCCCCCGAACTGTTGGCACACACACATTTTCCTGAGGCCAGCCTTGAAGGGCTGAAAACACTGCAAGATTCCACCATATAGCTTTTCCCATTTATCACTGAACATCCACATACAAAACAGATATGCTGCCCTAAATGTCCCTGGTGATAACGGCATTGTGATTGAACTCTTCTGATTGGTTGTTTCAGTGGGAGCAAAGGAAGGAGGGCGGGACCTATTTGATGACCCCTCATACGTCAATGTGGATAAACCCCGCCCCCCAGCAGCTGCAGCCAATGGCAACGCTCACAGAGATGTGTTTGACATGAGTGAGTCCTTACGTGCATCTCCACTGCATGCTACTTTTCTCTTTGCCTCCTTTCAAAAAACTATTTGGAGGAAAAGCTAAGAGGGTAGGGACCGCTGGCTCTCTCATCCAGTGGGTTTTGAGAAGGAGACAAGGGCAGAGCTAAGCAACAAATCTGCGTTTATGATCTTTGACCTGTCAGCCCCATAAGTACAGTCCATTGCAGTGACTCAGTGATTTTAGATAAGACTAATCAGAATTGTTAGAAATGTTGCAGTAACTCCAGTAGAAGTCATTAGCTCATTTCTTAAGTTTTGGACAAAAGGGAAATGGGAATGTTGTTATCCTGAATGTACTGTGTGTAGAAGGAGGCTGGTCTCATTCATCTTCTCTTTCTCTCCCCCCTCTCCCCTCAGAGCCGTTTGATGATGCGCTGAATGTAGTAGGTCAGGGGGGCCCTGCCATCTCCACGGCGCCCCCTCTGGTGGAACAGCTGCAGTGTGAGGCCTGGTTCCATGGCAGCCTGAGTCGCAAGCAGGCTGAGAGACTGCTGACCCGTGACGGAGACTTCCTGGTCCGAGAGTCAGGCACCACCCCCGGACAGTATGTCCTCACTGGACAGCAGGGGGGTCAGCCCAAACACCTGCTACTGGTCGACCCCGAGGGAGTGGTGAGTGTGGGGGTCAGAGCTTTGACAACTAACGCCCGTGTGGTGCTCTACGTTTTGGTAACTCTGTGTTGTCCTTCTCCTCAGGTGCGTACCAAAGACCACCGCTTTGACAGTGTGAGCCATCTGATCAGTTACCACATGGACAACAGACTGCCCATCGTATCAGCAGGCAGCGAGGTGTGTCTTCAACAACCAGTGGAGCGCAGGGCCTGAACACACACATACACAGTCATGCAGCAATGCAACACACAAACACACACACACACTGCCACACTGCAACACTACACACATAACATGTTCACACACACTCACACACTGACCACATTTAGGAAAGCCACAAAAAACTGTTACCCATTCTGCCAAATTACTCGATTGTTTCTTTCCTCACACACGTGCTGGTTTACTGTTTCCTCCGTAAACCCTCGTTCTGTTCAACCTTCTGCCATCGAGAACCACTCCTTCCTGCAGACATCATTCTAAAGAACAAGGGAGCAATGTCCAACGACCACCTCCTTTTATTTCTGAGAGCGGGACAGAAGGTAATGCAGATGTGTTTACATTTTTAAGAAATCATAACACAGGATCACCCAGAGATGATGCGGTCATTGTATAGGAGAACTGTGGACCTTGGAGTGTGGAGTGAATCATTGAGGAGTGAAGGACAGGAGGGACGGAGGGTAATGGATCCAGACAGAGGAAACACTTTCACTATCAAAGTATCACCCCAAAGACATGGGCCGTCCAATAGAATATCAGTGGAACATAGGAATAGACAATCAGTGACTGATTCAGATCAGGCCTCCTTGAATATGCATAGACATTTTTGTATCCACAACAATCAGGGCCACTAGCATAGACATTATGCATTGACATTTTTCTAGCCACACCCATTTATAGCCCTTTCTTTGACCGTGACCCTAAGTGATAACTGGTGATGTCATGGAAGACGTCCCTGCAATGCAAAAATGGGATTCCGATGCCAACAGCTATTGTTTATGTGTATCCAAATAAGGGCAATGTTTCCTTCCTGCCTCCTAGGGGGAGTTTGATGAAAGTGATTCATATCTATCCACCTGTTGGAATTAGTGGACTGGTATCATCATCCTCATAAAGCCAAAGAGAGTGGACTTGGTTGGACAGCAGAAACACTGGAGATGACCCAAGCAGTTCAAACATTACCATGTGTCTTTCTGTCATATGTTTCCATTGGGAGGAGTGGTTCATTACCATAGAATTAGGAATCACAGGAGGCACGGGGAGGATCCACATTTAAACATGGCGTAATCATCCCAGACATAACGTCACTAAGAAGTCAAAGCCAGTTCTGCGATGATGTTGTTGCAAAGCATAGCTTTCGGTGAATTGTGGGAATTGTAGGTCATATAATGCCAATCTTTTCTTGCTTGTCCATGGATTTGTTGTTAATATCTGTTTGCCTTGACAATCTATGGCCAAATCTCTGATGTCTGGACTAAAGGGGGTGATGTCGGGGTGGGGGGGGGGTGGTTGGTTGAAGGGGGTTCTGGACAATGTGTTGATCTGGCCTAGAGCATTGAAAGCAGTGATCTTCTCCCCTCTCCAAATGTGATGCTACAATCTCTGTCATGAGACTAGCTTTTAGCATTAGTGTTAGTGTGTAAAGTGTTTCTCCTCAGCTCGCTCCAGGGAAAACTGTCCTGTTCTCCTTCTTTGTTGTTTCATACGGAACGGAACTCGACTGAGTGGAAGTGTGGTGGATACACAGTAGAAATCTGGTAGCTTTGCTAACGTCGGTGAAATGTTGGAGTTTATTGGTTTGTTGTTTTCCTCTAAATTGGACCTATAGGAAGGAGAGGAATCATCCTCTCCCCTGTCTTCATTTTTGTATTTTTTTTTCTCTTCTACTCGTGCCTTGTTTCTTCAATGCAGTCACCTCACTCCAGTGCAGTCAGGCGGTCACCTTGCCTACTTGTACATGCGCTTTCTGTCCAGTCAATTGATTAACTTAATCCAAATGAAATGGGCTGTTGGATCCTATCACACGGTGGCTCAGTTCATGGAAGACTCTAGAAAAAGACCCTGAGACTCACCAGGCCCAGCGGTGTCAGTCTGCTCATCATGAAATGCCTTCGTACTTGTTTCCGTGTGGTCCTGGTTGGTCAATGTCGCAAATCTCATTGGAATTTCCACTCCACTTGTACATAACATCAGATCAGATTGGATCAATTGGTTTTTGGTTCTAAAAAAATAATGACAAAAAAATCAAGATTGTTTTGATGTATTTAATAAACCTTTAATGTGTGGGATGGAACTAGATACTGCATTTCACCTTTTCAAGGCTGAAACCAAACATGTGCGTGAAGAGTTTTGTTAAACTGGTATTTCTCACCTACAATTGTGATTCGTATAAAATATTTCTGTTTAATTAGCGAAAGTGTTGAGAACTTTCTTTAAATCCCAAAAGTCCTGGTTGGAAGAACTGGATTTCCTGCTTAATCCCTTGTAATTGCAGAGGTTAGGACTGGCCTGCCGTATAGTTGTCTGGCTAGGGCCTTTATTTACACCTAAGTAAATAACGCCTTTAAATTAGCTTTTAAACAAGAAAATGTCTCCACCCAATGGCAAAGTGTGTAGAATTGCTGATAATCTGCTGTAAAATTGCAAAACATTTTCTACCCATAGAAAAATTGGTAGAATTACTTTTAATTAGCTATAAAATTGCTTAACATCACTAAGCCTATAACAAAAGGAGTATAATTGCATTAACATTGTTGAAGATTTGCAACATTTTCTCTGCTGCTGTAGAATTGAAGGAAATGTAATTTTATGCCACAAATGTTCTTTGAGCTATCAGGAGTTAGTGTCGGTAAGACTTTTTGCCACGAGGTGTGTGTGTGTGTGGGGGGGGGGGGTTAGGGTTATGGATATGGCAAAATTCTGCCATATCCATAAAACTTTGCCATTCCAGATATCTTCCAACCAGAGGGAACGAGGTTTCTCTTAGCCTAGATGTGTCATTGACTTTACTCAGTGTGTGTGTCTGTGTGTGTGTGTGTGTGTGTGTGTGTGTGTGTGTGTGTGTGTGTGTGTGTGTGTGTGTGTGTGTTTGTGTGTGTGTATGTATATGTAAGGGGATGATCAGAGTCTATAGTTGGAAGTGTAAGGGCCGGGACGTGTGGTTCAGACGGCATGTGGCCTGTCAGAACTCTCTCTCACACACACACACACACACACACACACACACACACACACACACAGAGAGAAAGAGAGAGAGAGAGAGGAGGGCTGTTTATGTGTCCTGGATAGAAAACAAGAAAACATCACCATCAGATTTGGCTTGTCTTTGTGTTTGTTTCCCCACCTGTCCCCATTATCATTGTTCTTCACAGTTGCCTTTGTTGCATGGAAATCCTTTGAAAGTTTGTTGTTGTTGTTGTTGTCGTCTCAGTTTTTATTGGTTTTTTTTATTTGTGTTTTGAAAGCCAAAGGGTTAGTTTCTATTAGCCTGCACATATATTGATTTCATTTTTACATTTCTGATTTGATACTCTTTTGTTGTTCTTTTGGGGAAAATGAATATGTTTACACCTGTATCTGAAATTATAAATTACATATATAAATACAAATGTCATTCATCCTTCTTGGTGAGTTTGGTTTTAAATACAGTTTCTGTATTTCACTCTTTGGTCTCCTGTGATTTTTAAAATGTAATAACTATTAAATATAACATTATCCACTAATTTCTCTATTTTGAGTAATATATTTGTCATATGTTTAGACCTCTCTGGCGAGAACTCTTCAAGCAATAATTTCTACCTGGATGACGGGACACAAATACAGAGAACATAATAGTGGAGTTTACTTATTTCCAGCTGTTTAGAATATAGACAAAACGCAGATTACCCACAGAGCCAGACAAAAGACTGCATTCTGGACAAAGAGGGATGTGGAATGGAGATTTGAATGATACTGTACAGTGTTCCAGAAGAGCCGAACTGAGCAGGTGATCCTGGAACTATCCTCAGGACACTATACTGTAGGGGTGACGTTTTGGTGGATCAATGAGGCTTTTACATGGGGAGAGATGGAGAGCGCCGAGCTAGTCTGTTCCAGACTGGCATAATCCGTGGAGATCTGGAGTGGGAGAGGTGGATGCAGAACAGAATGTTTCATTGACGGGGGTGACCACTGTGTCCACGTTCCAGAGTGTAAAGAAATAGAACAATAGAGAATGATCAGGAGCTGAGAGGGCACTGCCTGGTGTTGTTTGTGTGGCTATAGGAGGTTATAAGTACAGGAGCTCACTGTCCACTCTCACCCAGTTCAACCCTGACCCTCGCTCCTTCACTGCTTGGCCTCTTCCTCTCTCCCTCTGGGATTGACCTGATCACTCTTCCTCCTGTCCTCCACGTGGAGCCACAGATCCATGCACCCGCAGCGTCCTCTCCCCCAGGCTATGCCCTCCTCCCTGGGCCAGAACCTGCGTGATGTGGCCATGGGCCTGGGGAGAGGGAAGAACTTCCTGGGTGGAAACATTGCCTATGGCTTCATCCAGTCCTTCAAAGAGTGTCTTTACTTCCTGCTCTGCTGCTGGTGCATTAAGGAGATACTGGACTGACTGGCTGACTGAGACACCGCGAGAGAGAGAGGTACCTGGGTGATGTTCTCTGTCCAGCCTCTCTGTTTGATCATGTTTATATTGCTTCCTTATATTCTCTCAGTTTGTCCTCTTCTTTTCCCCTCACCAGCTGTATTGAAAACAGCAACATGTTAAGCCATGTAAGTATTAGTCTTATGTTAGAACATCAATTAGGTATGCAATATAGACCAGTGCTTCTCAAACCTCTCCTGCAGACTCCCAGACATCTTACAATTAGACAAATGTGTACACCAACTATAACCAGCTAATCTGAGTGAAGTGGTCAAGCGCTTGATCATTTGTTGACTTATAATAAGTTGATTCAGGTGTGATAGCTCTGGAATACATCTAATTTATAGAACAGCTGGGGGTCCCAAAGCAGAGATTTAAGATCCACCGGCGTAGAGCATTCCAAACTATTCTCCAGTTTGGTGTGAAATCGGTTTCTGGCAACACAATTTCCTTAAAAGAACGTGTTATCTGTTAAAGGGGACTTATTTGTAAGACTTTTACTTTACTACAAACATAAATGACCAGAAGACATCTGCAGTTAATGTTAGACGTATTTTTTTCTACAAAATTGTTCAGTGCCTGAGACATTCCCCATTTAAACTTGTTCCCCGGTCTGTCTTATCAGTTTGCACTGAAGTGTGGTCACCTCATACTTGCTTTAGAAACTTGCATTATTAACCCCTCCACCCTGGACAAGCTAATACTATTCTGGTCTTGTCTGGTAACAGAAGACAAGGAAGAGACAAGTCGATTTATTTAAATTCAGTCTTGTAAATTTGAGCTAGGATTCTAGTCTAGAACATTCCACCCACTACTGTTTTGAGGTTTACATTTAGTACGTGCTCCTGGTGTATGTATGCATGTGTATTTTCTCTTGTCAGTGCCCATGATGCGGTTGTGTATTCCTGGCCGGAGCTGTGAGAGACATATTTGGGGACCTCCATTATTCTCTGATCCAGAGTCAGTCAGTCTGGCGATCTGCAGTGTGTGAGGCATCGCCTGAACACCAATCCGCTGATCGTAAACCTGTGGAGAAACCCAAGCTATATGGCAATAGACAGATGGATTTAGTTTAGCCGATTCTGCTTAGGTGACATTTTCATTTGTTTTCTGCACAATATTAATAGGGAATAAAAGTTTATTCTATAAGTTGTTCTACAAAATATGTATTTTTTTGGTGTGCCTGGTCCATGGTCTATGTGTACATGTAGATAAAAGAGGGAAAATGCCATTTCAGGCATAAGGGTTAGTTTAAGGGAAACATTTACAACTGGTCATGGTGTTAGAATTGGAGGTACTTTTAGGTTTAAGCGTTACCAATTAGGTTTAGGTTTATTTATTAGGGCTAGGTTAAGTTTAAGAATAAAAGGGCAATTAGGGTTAGACTGAAGTTAGGTTTAGTGCAAAAGAATAGGGAAGATGGATTTCTGGGTCAAGGTTAGGTATCAGGTACCTACAAGGATAGAAAACCAAATGTGGTTCTGACTTAAAAAAAAATGTCACACTGATCAATAAGAAAAGGTTCACTAATGGGGACATTTTTCCTGTCCCCATTTTGAACCAAGGCAGTTTTTTTGGCAAATGTTTTCAAGAGGGGTTAAAATAACGGTTAGGTTGAGGTTTTGCGTTAGAATTAGTAAGTTCAATCATTTTTGGTTTCCCGATTTAGATCGCTATGTAAATGTGCGTGTGATAACAGTTTATTTTTATTTTTTTATCGTAGACAGTCATAGATGTCATCAGCATCTACCTTCGTATGTCATCATTATGTTTTGTGTCACCAGTTCAACGTCGGGAAAGAATTGTCGGCGCTTCTGGGAAATGGGAACTCTGGAGAAAAAAATATGCCCTGACTGGGAAATAAAAACTATTGAACTCTAAATTCCATGCACATCCTAAAGAAACAACTTTCTAACCTGAAGATTACTGAATATCATGTTATTTTCCTAGTTGCTTTGAACGCAGCTCCTGTGCAGTAGGTCCTACCCACTCTGATCACCTGCGTATGTCAATCAATCTGCAACTGTGCGTTAAGGGAAACCACAGAGCGATGGCATTGGTTGACATTGCCAGCGAGTGGTGGGACATCAGTGAACGCCCTATACCCGTTGGACAAGAGAGCGTACTTGACAGAAGTTTAAGAGCGTGCATAATAACCTAAGTGTAAGGGAGGACTGTTTTCAAGTTCAGAAGTTGGATGGAAAATATTTGTCGGAAAGGGATTGACACAATTGCCGTTCATAAGGAAAGCAACTGGTTCCGAGGTAAGTGGTGTATGCATGGCGTTATTTTGATTGATATTATTTTAAGTACTTTGTTTCCTGGGTCAGGATAGATTAAGTAGTCTACTTTTCTGGATAAGAGATGAACGTTTTCTGTAAGTTAATAGATACAGATAAAAGAAAAGTGGTGTAATGTAGCCTAATATTGAATTTTATAACTCATGTTAGCGTACACGTTTCAGTATCCATGTTCTATGTTGTCACCTTTGTTTATTATGTTTCAGTCAGTGATTATTGTTCATGGTTCATCAGTAAAGATGCGGTGTGCCATTTGACAACACCCCTTTTGTCAACATGGCTGACATGCCAAATTAGGTGTCTGGGACCTATGATCTATTGCCTGGATTGTGAGTCGAACATTTAAATGTGTTATAACATTTTACAGCCTTGCACCAATACTGTCCAGCAGCGTTGTGACCATTTTTGGTAATTTTCTTTCTGCGAGACCGAGAGATTAGGCTTTTGGCTCACTACAGATGGAAGGAACATAAATGCCATTTCAGATGGAAGACAGGAACTACTTTGAAAGCTAACTTTTTTTTTTCTTTTCCCTAAGCCTATTACGGCAAAGAGCAAGGCAGTATAGAGCAAAGTGCAGTTTGCAGTGAACACCTGCGAGGGATTACTGCCATTGGCGCATACGCGTTTGTTAATTTCTGAAGCTAATAGGTCTAGTGTTTGTGAAAGGACCGTACTCAGTCAGAAGCTCCATAAGGAGGGAGGGAGAGAAATTGGGGCCAGACAGGGGATGGAGGTATCTTTTTATGGTAAGTTTAACAACATATTTACATTTTATCTTATGGCAAACAACTTTTATTTTTGATATTGAATTGTAGGCTACAGTAGGCCTGGATAACATTTTCTCTTCAAATGTTCCACAGTGAAAGGCCTTTAAGATGCCTCTGTATTTTTGAGTGATTCCCCAGGGCCCTGTATGCTTTCTCCCAGTCTTGAAGTCTCTCCCATCGGCTCTTGCCTATATTTAGCTAGGCTAATATCTATTTAAGTCATTCCACGATATGCTTCACAATGCTCCATTGGCCTTAGGCAACGTTCAACAGCACTCTCCTGGGAAGAACCTGATTAGAAGACCTAAATTACTGCAGGACAGAAGAGCCTAGGTTACTGATGTGTGTCATGCAGTGACAAAAGTGGCATGATTAAGTAGTGCCACACAATAAAAAATGAATTTACAAGTACGAATGTAATTGAAGTAAATACTTTTGGAAGTTGAAAGTAGGCTTATTTTATCTTTCTGTTTGCAATTAAGTGACAGGCCCAAAGCAATTTTGATCACTGAGTCAGATTATGATTAACCTGCACATTATAGAGAGATTTGCATATAGGGGGTGGTCAAAATATTGGAAACATCTAACGATATATTAATATCATGGAACAAATTAGTAGGGCCACCCCTTTGCATTCTGAACAGCTGTTGGGTTCTCCTGGACCTGTAAAATGGCCTCAGTCCTTGGCCGTTGTAGAACCATGCAGATCAATCATCTGACCCAATGACTCCCACCAGATGGCTGCTCGTACCATAACGGATCCCCCCACCACGTTTGACAGTTTGCTGCAGACATTGTGGGATGAAGCCTTCCTTTGGCCTTCTCCCAATATAAACCCATCTAGATGTAGGAAATGGGATAAAAGATGACTCGTCAGACCGTACTACTTTTCTCCATTGTTCAGTTCCGGGTTTGGTGCTCCTTACCCTAAGTTATTCTTTGTGCATTGGCCATGGATATATGCAGTTTCCAAATGGTTCCAGCTTTGTGAAGCTCACAATGCACAGTTTTTGTTGAGATTGGGTCCCAGAGGGGTTGATTCAGTTCTGTGGTAATTTTTGAGGCTGTGCTTTTGGAGCAATGAGCAACTATTCTGTAAAGTGTCCATCTATTCCTGTAATTGTGATTTAGTCAAAATAACTTAAAAGTAACAGTCCATTTCCACGTGGTGCTTCCATTATTATTTCCACCTTCTTTACATTTTGAAGGGAAAATCCACTGCTAGCACTATTTTGGGTGGCTTTTTTTCCTGTCTCCTTAAATAATTATGACTGACTGGAGGTGTTTCAGAAATAATCTGCCTCCACAGCAATATATTTGAAATTACACACTAGTGGTTGAAGTCACTGGTTGAACAAGCTTGGTGTCTCATCCAAAATTCAGTCCTCTTGCAATTGTTGTAGCCTTTGCGTTTCGCCAATTTGTGCATTTCCTATCTTACTTTTTCGCATATGTTTTGGAGATCTGAAATTTTCAGTTATTTGTGGATTATTTTTTTTTAAGTATTTCAAACTAAGAGCCATTCAGGAGCCCATTAAGCCAGCTTTAAGGTGAACGGATTCAGAATTGCAAACTCACCAAAAAGCCTTGGAATGCTCATCACTACCATTTATCTCAAACCGATCCCTATGCCCAACACACTTGAAGTGCCCTCCATGGTCACGTGTGGCTGACAACTCCAGGGATGACATTCCCTGGTTTGGAGTTGAATGAACGTTTTAACTTTGGGACACTTGTGACAGGAATGATGCAATTCATTGTCCACTTTTAGTTAAAATCTAATATTCAAAAAATTTCTATAGTTTAAGAAGAAATGTCATCAACAATTGAATATTTAATTTAGGACATTTAGCTTTGTATATGTGTCAAGTCTCAGAATCAGTTGTAAAGGTGGACCTGGTTCTGGAAGTTTGTTTAGCTGAGGAAAGCCTGCTAAGTGGGCCTGGCTAAAATTAACTTGAATCTATCTGAAAAAGTTATTCCAAATATTATGGATTTTTTTTCTGTCGTGGGTTGTTACTACATTTTATATACTTAGTAGCATATACAGTAAGCTATGGTACAGCAGAGTAATATGGAATGTGAAAAATATCCAGTGTTAACACAATAGGCATTTGAGGTTTTGGTAGTCAACATTGTTGTAGTGTGCTTCAATTACTTTACACATCACACTTCTTAAATAACATGGCTACTGTAAACTTGCCATCCCCCATTAATGAGTGTAATGGTATCAATGCCAGAGGTTGTTGACAAATCACATCATTCGTAAGTTTAATGTGGGTTAGGGACACATCCTCCAGGGGGTTTGCCAAATTTCACTATGAAATAAATAACTCGAGATATAAACATGTTTTTTGTCTCGAGATATAAACATGTATTGTCTTGGCAGTGTTTTGTAGCATGTATACTGAACCGTGTTACAATAAGAATATCCCTGACTGATTTACAGTGGCTCTCCAAAGTACTTACCTCCTTAGACTTTTCAAAATCAAAATGGATTTAAAAAGTTTTTCCCCACTGATCAACCCCATAATCCATAATGTCAAAGTGAAAAATAGAATCTTCAAGTTGTTCTAAATTACAAATAGAATAAAATTGTATTAACTATTATTTGCCAAATTAAAGCAAATCCTCTACCCTCCCTCAGATAATTTACAGATTAGGATCTGAATGAAATGGGACATAAATCCTGATCAAAGTCAAGTTAACTACTTGCACGTAATGTAACTGATTTGCCACTTGCCATTAGCTTGACATTCTTGCCAAGGAGTTGCCATGGCTATGGCAGTGATTCTGGGGCTTTGTGGCCAATTTTAGATCAACAAGCATTAATTTAAGCAACTGCAACAGTTTTGCTTAATGTTCACTAGCAAAAGAGCCTTTTTAGCATGTTTGGTAACTGCCTGGGGCATAACGTTACCCAAACCAGTGGCTAGAGAATGCTGGTTATTGGACTAGAGAAGTGGGAGTTTTGAATGCCACCAGCATACATTGTTCCAAAACAACACACCAATGTAAAGAGTACCAAAAGAGATCTCCATCATGCAAATAGAGAAGGTTGCTATGTCTGGCAATGGATAAATTGCACACTTGTTTACTGGTAAGTCCTATTTACAATAATAAATTACTCTTTTGACCTATTTCATGTTTGCAAATAATTACATTTTAACAGCTGGAACCATGTACATTGACTGAAATCCTCCAGATATCACGTTAAGGTGTTGGCTACATTTGTAGTAATATTCAAATGAGCTCCAGCACAATTAAGCTGTTCCATAAAACCATTTCTATGGGGTGACATATCCACTCGGCCCAGACATTCATCTGTCATCCCCCATTTTGGTGTAGAAGGGGAAAATGCAAATACATTGAATTCTGGGAGTGACTTTAACGTAGGCCTGCTCTTCTCCATAGCCCTGGCTATTGTGCTTCTCGTGGAGGTTATTTAGATGAGCTGTTATGTAAATGTGTGGTATGCCGGCTAGGTATGTTTTTTGTAAAATGATTATTTTTTTCCACAGTGATTCCCAGACACTGATATTATAGCCTTACGCATGTTGAATGGGTAAGGCTCCAATCAGACCGTGGTGTTGACTGGTTGAAGAACTGAGGCCAATGTTGCCTTTCTCTGTGCCAGTGTTTGTCATCCCAGCCACAGCATCCCGGAGGCCAAGTCTGTCCAGAAGGCCAAGTCTGAGGATAATTCAGAATGCAAGATTGAAGACTAGAGTGCTGATCAAGACAAAATCTGACTGGCTGTGAGGGTCCACAGATAAAACTGACAAGGACATTGTCATAGTTGTGTTTGTGGGGCTGGATCTAAAGAGACACAGACTCACCAAAAATGTGATGAACGGCAAGTTAGCCTAGCTTCTTGACCCAGAATGTAGGCTACGGTAAAGCCATCCTGGATTCTTGGTGTAGCTGTGTTATATTGCACTGTACTTGTTAATCAGGCCACTCAATATTGCTTTACCTGTTTTTAGCAGCACGCGGTGAACTGTTTCCTTAATTGATTGACAGTTTTAATGGGATAGGCATAGTTTTTATTACCAAACAGTGCCTAAGATGGGATCAAATCCGATGGCAAAGCTGCATGCAGATTGAAGAATTCAGACATGACGACATCATTTAGCACTGGCCACAGAGTTTTTAAATAACTGCTCAATGTCACTGTTGGTTGTGTATGAATCTATAGCTAAGCAGTGGCCTAATTGGTCTCTGTGGTTGGTGTCTAGCATCAAGTAATTCTCTGAAACCTCACATTACCATAGCCATTAATGTGGCATGTTAAAACTAATAACTTCAATAGAGGTCCCAAATGTCTTCAGGTTTGGGCCCCTACCTTATACTTGATTCATTAAGGTCAATGATTAATGAACTCTTGTCGCCTGGTTGTCTAGATGTTAATGAAACCAACTTTTTTTTTTCCCCTCCCTGGCACTAAGCCCTTGATGGAGTGAGTTTGACCACACTGCTTTACATTGTTTAGCTCAGTAAGTGTATGCTACTAGTCCTGAACTGGCCTTAAGGTTGGTTGATACCCATGAGATAAAAGTTTCAAGCTTCTTTGACTGCCTTGCTTTTTTGTCATAACTGTCCGCCAACACTGATCTTAATCTGAGAGGACTAATCAACAGATCAATGACTCACAAATAAGTAGATTTAATCTTGATGGCACATTAACTAGCCAGCTGAATGCTTGATATTAAATTGGTCATGTGTCCCCTACAGATGAAACTACTGACTAACCTCACCTTGAATCTGTAGGAACAGAATCAGAGATGGTGGCAGTAAAACTGAAACAACACAATGGTATTCTGAATTTTTTTTTTATCTGAGATGTACACGTGCATTAAAAGCAAAAAAGAAAGTCTTCATGATAGATCATAGGATAGGTCATATTGTGATAGGTCATATTGTGCGTGACATCAGGTTTGTCCAGAAGGCCAAGTTTTGAGGACAATTCAGAATGCGAGATTGAAGACTGGAGTGCTGATCAAGACAAAATCTGACTGGCTGTGTAGAAAACATTTAGTCTGGCACATAAAAAAAAAAAATGTTTTAGTTAGTATCAATAAATAAAGCATTTTTCTACGGCACTATGCCCATCTGTGTAGTTCCTCCCACTGTCCACCATGGACTGCTGCTTTGGAATGTCTGTTCTACTTTACTCTATTCAAATTCAGTGGCCTCAGTTTCGCCTGTTGCTGCCAGTGCATCTGCCAGTCAACGGCCAGGGTATCCACAGGGATGACAACAAACACTAACTACTAATTAAGGACTGAATACGCTACCAGGAACGTTCACTTCCTGTACACACACACACACACACATATTCGGACACCATTACAGTAGTTCCTTTGTCAGCATGGCATTGAAGGTTGAATCGTGAAGGGGCCTATTCAAATCCTGCGCATGTTAAAACAGAGGATGTAAATTAGTTTGAACAGGAGAGAAAGCCAGCCGTGATGTCCTATGCAATAGCATGGTATTAGTGACGCTGAAGGGCCCCTTCTCAATCAGCCATGGCAGACAACACACTGGGTCTTCCAGATTTAAATCAGTCTAGGCATAAAACCACAGAGAACCACAGTGAGGTCTTTGATGTATCCTGTGTTGCAGGTGCAGTACACAGCCACTAGGGGGTGATGTCGGACAGCAGTGGTTTTGCCAACACCAACAGCTGGACTGTCCTCACACCTGAGGTAAACTTTCCTCACACCTGTGTGAGCGTGCAGATGGCGGGCGAGCATTTTAGATTTGTAGAATTTATTAAAAAGGACACATTTTCTAATTGGATAAAGTGTGTGTGCGTGTGCGTGTGCGTGTGCGTGCGTGCGTCACAGGAGACCGTTGCTGAGACACTGAGGCCTGTAGAGGGAATGAAGCACCATGAAGACACAGTCATTCATTCTGCTACAGAGGAACCTGCAGGTACCAAAACTCATTCACTAGTATGTGAACCAGGTAGAGCAGTTGTTCTCCAACCTCTCCTGGGGACCCTCCGCTGTCTAACTATTTTGTTGGAGCCCTGAACTTCCTCATCTGAAGCAAGTAGCCGAGGGCTTAATCATTTGACTCCAGCGGTGTGCTAGCTCTGGAATACATCTATACATGGAATGGCTGGGGGTCCCCATAAGAGGTTTGAGAACCACTGAGGTAGAGTACTGCAGCAGAAAAACACCGGGTACCAGAACCCATACCATAATAGAATATAGCATAATAGAATATACCATAATAGAGTATCAGAACACTGATACCAGTAGGAGAACCTGCAGACACAACTGCTTTTCAACTTAAGGTTTAACATGTCTGTCTGTCGTATCAGAGAGCAGGCCCTGTGAGGATGCATTCTCAGCTCAACACTCTCCTGTGAAGTCACAGCAGGTTAGATTTCATAACATCCCACCTAGATTCATACTAAGCTTGAGGAAGCACTGACTAGTCTTGAATTCTAACATCTTTTCTACACTTCCGTTCCTAGGCATCCTGGGGAAAAGAACCAGAGAAAGGCGAGGGTAACGCTGACCTGCCCCCTGGTTCCAGCCCTGCTATTGATGATCCCCAGAGCTCCCTGTTAGATGTTCCCTCCCTTTCAGGCCCCCACCCAGAAACACATGGCCAATCCAGTGGCTTCCCTAAGAGTCAGGCTCCTCCGTCCCCTGGCCCCGATTCATTCTCTGACTCCTACTCACATATTAGCTCCACCCCAGACCTTGAGGTGCATCCTGCCTTACAGCTCACCACTGAGCTACAGGAAGAGGTGGGGCTTGTCCAGGAAGAGGAGGGGCATACACAGGATGTACATTGTGACAAAGGCCTTGGGCAAGGAGTGGAGGAGTCTGATCTGGAGGTCAGAAAGTCAACAGGTGAGACACAAGGTCCCCTATTGGATAGGGGTGGGTATTGGCAAGTACCTTGCGATACGATATGTATCACGATACACATGTTATGATTCAATATATCACAATATCACAACTGAATCGCTTAAGAAAACCTCAATTAATATTAGGCTATATACTTGAAGGGACAATCTTTAGCTAATCCCCATGGCCAACCCCTAATAAAAAAAGAACCACTCCATTTGAAATGACTTAGAACTTCTAAATTTTTCTTATTCTGTTTCTTATTAATGATGACATGGGAATACAGTAACAGGCTTTTATCAGGTAGATTTTGTGATATATACACAACTATTATTGTTAAACGGACTATGTCCGTTCAGCGACTGCTACAGTAATTTAAAAGACAGCTACCGACTGCAGAATAAATAAATAAACATTGATTCTAGAGATCAGAATATCGATACAATATTGTGAAAAAAAGAATCGCGATTTTTACATTAAATCTTTGTATTGGCACAGCACTACTATTGGAGCACCATGAGAAGAATACCTTCACGGTCACTTATGCTTACAGTTTACAGTGTATGTAAAAGATCTAATTCACTAATGTACAGTTACTCAACTTTTCTGTCTTTCTGGGCCAGACTCCCGTCTGGATGCAGAGACGGTGGGGGAGGTGGAAGGAGTGTCAGGGGTGAGGAGGAGAAGGGGGTCTCTTCTAGCGGCTGTTGAGCGAATTGGCAGGGAAGAAGAGGAGGAGGAGGAGGAGGAGGAGGAGGAAGAGTTTAGGATTCCACAGCCGAGGGAGGTAGAAAACATGGGCTTTTCTCTAAACAAATGCATCCTGGGAGCTGTCATGTTGCTGGGCCTCGGAACCATCTTCTTCTCAGGTGTGTGTAGCTGTGGCTACATATGTGTTGCTGTGGTTACGTTCACCATGATGACCGTTGTGATGTCTGTGTGATGGTTGATCCAGTTTTGGTCACAGATAAAGGTCTATCTGAGACTGTATTGTCTTCCAGGTGTCTTCATGGACCTAGACGACGGTAGGCATTGTGTGCGTGTGTGCGTGTTGCAGTGCCTTTATGCAGGTGAATGCTGGCCACACTTCCCGACACAGTTTGTTTGTGTGTGTTGGCTGTGTCATGTTGTTTCCCAATGTTTTTATGTGTCTGCTCCTGTCTTGCTCCAATATTGGCCGCTTTTACATTTAGGCTAAAACCTGTATGATTTCTGCCTTCATACTTTATTCATCTTTTAATAATCTTTTAACCATCATAAATGTAATGGTTTGATTTGTATGCTTTGTCTGAGATGCTCAATGTATTTCTAGTATGCCTGATGTTTGTTTTTTCTAATGTAAAGCACTTTGAGTTGCCCTTTGTATGAAATGTACTATACAAATAAACTTGCCTTGCCTTGCTCTGATTCACAGTGGATTGCGTTCTTTTTTGGTTTGTTCTTAGGGTGAATGTGCAGTCATTGCTGTACTGTCCTCAGTGACATACTGTCTGCAGTTTACATGTGATAGGATGAATGTCTATGGTTGTCTGGATTTCATACTGTTATTACAGTGTGTTATAATGTTCTGTAATGTGCTGTGTCAGTCTTAAGATGTTTTATAACAGCTGTTTTCCCTCAGAGGGGGACCATGATGCCAGGGAGCTGAGAGATACAGAGGGGCTGGGAAAACAGGTCTGTCTCTAGTTTAATCATTTTCTTTATCTGGTGCTTCCATGCCATATCCTCTCCCCCACTTGTCTATTTCGTTCTGTTCAGTACTCTCCTCTGTTTCTCTGTCATTTTAGCATTCACATGGTCATTGTTACATGTTATTGTGTAAACTACATGGCGTGTGTGTTGTCAAAGGAATGGCTGAATCCCGAGGTTCCTCCACCTCCTGTAGATGCTGGCAGTACAGACCATCTTAATAAACTGGCTAAAGAAGACCCACAGATAGCTATACTGCAAGCCCAACTCCTGGTAGGCCTGTCTGTCTTTATCTCTTGTCTCTCTCTCTTGTCTCTATCTCATCTGTCTGTCTCTACCCTAATGTTCAGAGTGTATGAGGTATTGTGTAGTGTGTGTGTTGCCTATATCTCACAGGGTCATCTTTTTTAATCAGGCACAGAAAGAGGAGCTAAAAGTAGCCCAGAAGCATGCAGAGGAGGAAGGAAAGGAGCGAAATAAGAGGGAGGAGATGGAGAAGGAGCACAGTAGGCTGAAGAAAGAGATGGCATCGCTCCCCGTCCTTCAGAAAGAGAATGAGAAGATGAAAAAAGAACTGGAGTCTGTTGCTGTCTTACAAAAAGAAGTAGAGACCCTCCGTTCCACCGTGGCTGAATTGTCACACATCACGGGTACTTAGACTGAACTGCCACGCATTACGGGTACTTAGACTGAACTGTCACGCATCACGGGTACTTAGACTGAACCGTCACGCATCACGGGTACTTAGACTGAACTGTCACGCATCACGGGTACTTAGACTGAACTGTCACGCATCACGGGTACTTAGACTGAACCGCCACGCATTACGGGTACTTAGACTGAACCGTCACGCATCACGGGTACTTAGACTGAACCGTCACGCATCACGGGTACTTAGACTGAACTGTCACGCATCACGGGTACTTAGACTGAACTGTCACGCATCACGGGTACTTAGAAATGTCAGATAGCTGGCTTGCTTGAGCTTGTCTTGCACATTGAACAAATAGAATTGTATTAAAACTGGAAATCCCACCCAGCTGGTACTCCAGGCAGGCTACATGCCATTCAGAACTTCTCTAATTGTTTTTTGTTTCTTTCCTTAGTCAAGGAAGAAACTCCTCCACCAGTTTCTGCCTCTGTATCACCCACCTCTGACCAAGCAGGGGATGACAGTCGGAGTAAAGCGTATACAATAGAAAGGGAAACCAAGAAATCAGGTACCACAGAAAAGAGAGAGAAAGCATGGAAGACTGAGAAAACCCAGCAGGGCGAAGAATGGAATAAAGATGAGAAAATGGAATGGACGGAGGGAGGAAAGAAGGATTGGGAGGTAGAAAATGAGTGGAAGAAGGGAAAATACAACCAGGAGAAAGAAGGCAAAGAACGGAAGGTAAAAGAACGAAAAAATGAGTGGAAGAAAATGGATAAGAATGGAGAGTGGATGGAAGATCAATTTGGCAGATCAGGTGAGGCCAAGCCAGGGAAGGTCACAGTAGAGTTTAAGGAGAAAACTGAGAAAAAGCACTGGATGGTGGAGAATGATTGGGACAAGGGAAAACCTAAAAGATGGAGCAATGGCAAGGAATGGGAGGGAAAAGAGGAGAGAAAGAGCAAGAATGGAAGGTGGATTAAGGATAAAGGGGAAGGGAAGGGAGAAGAGCAGAAAAGTCTAAAAAATGAAGAGTGGAATAAGAAAAAAGAGGAGTGGAAGGGAAAAGGCAACAAAAATCTAAAGAATGAAGAGTGGAATAAGAGAAAAGAGGAGTGGAATGGAAAAGTGGAGAAAAATCAAAAGAATGAAGGTAGGAATAAGAGAAGTCAAGAGTGGAAGGAAAAAGAGACAAATCTAAAGAATGATCGGAGGAATAAGAAAAAAAAGGAGTGGAAGGAAGAAAAGGAATGGAAGAAAGGCAAGGATGACAAAGACAGTGGCAAAGAATGGAAGAAAAAGGAATGGAAAGGAGATAGAGCCTGGAAAAAGAAAGAGCGGAACGAGGGATGGAACGCTGGGGACGGGAAGAAAGGCACATTGAATGAGAAATACGAGAAGGAGCACCGACGCCACTCCCCAGAAGGGCAGAAAGAAAGGTGGAGAAGAGAGAAGGGCCCATTCCAAACCCACCGTCGACCCACACTGGAGCAACCGGACTACTGGAGCCACCAGAGGGAGCGCCTGCGGCACCAACTCAACCCTGCAACCCACTGCAACTCAGTGGACGTCTGTGCCCAGGCAGAGGGGCTGCAACCTGTCACCATGCCAGAGTTCCAGGAGCTTCTCCTTGGTTTCCTGGCCAAGGCAGAGGAGCATGGGGTTGAGTCCGCCAAGACAGAGGAGCTCAGCAAGCTAATCACAGAGTTCTTCAGAGACGGAGTGTTCATTCATGACCAGTTGAGCTTTAGGGCCTTTGTGGAGGATGTGGACGACATCTTAGAGGATATGGTGGAGGGAGAGAACAACGGAGAGATCAAGGAGGCAGTGGATGGCTTTGAGGAGGAAGCATTGAGCAAGTTTGCAATGCCAGGAGGGGGAGAGAGGGTGACGATGAAGAGCGGCAGAGGACAAGCATGATGGAGTGAGAGAGGGAGTAAATGTATATCAGCAAGGGAGGGATGAGAAGAGTGAAGGAAAACTGAGGGATGGAGAAGATCAGGAGTATGAAAGGGGGAACAATAAATTAGGATGAAAACACTCATATGCACGTGCAAACAAATACAAATCGTTCACTCTGCTCTTGTCTACTCATGTCTTAAATATTAATCAATAGATAATCTGTTTTGTCAAGGCCGTTATTGGCAACAGCAATGAACACGCAATTTTATTTCAACAGTTTGGATATATTACAGACAGACAGACAGACAGACAGACTGTAGAAAAATTTGTGAAGTTGCTGATGGGGCTAAAGGGAAGTTATGAGGTCAGAGGGTGGTATTGGGGAAACACTGTGTACCTAGTAGTAGCTTGTCTGTAAGTGACCAATCCTAAATCAAACCCATCATCTCTTACTGTCACCAAGCACATAGAAACCCATACCACCCAGAGTCGCTAGCCTAAAATATCCATGTTACACTTGAGTTTATTTCAGAAAGAGGATTCGATTTTTTTCAGCTGCTGTAGATGACACTTGAGTCTTTTCACTGGCAGCTTGTAGCATTGTTAGTTTTCATAGATGTCCGATTTCTGTTAACTTAATTATATTATAATTCTTTTTTTGTCTGAGATGTCTTTAAAGTTTTTGCTGAGTACAACTGGTGAGAACTGAATGTAGTGATATTAATACAGGTCTTTATTTCAGTTCAGTGGTCAACGCACTGTAAGAGGGGCACTAACACACCAAATTTATTGTACGTTTACATATTAAAAATCAAGGTTTTTAGAAATGTTATAAGGTCCCTTTTGGATGAAGATGGAATGCATAGAAATGCAACCGATATCATGTTCATGGCACTTAAGTGTTGTTTTCAGGAAAGGAATGTAGATTTAATGATTAGACAGTTAGTATAGGAATGCACATATGTTCTGTCTAATGTTATGATTAGACAGTATACATGTACAGCCCTACCTTGTGCTTTGCAAAATGGTCATTAGAATTTAAGTCACCCAAGAAATGTTCTTAATTTCTTTATAAATTAAATATGAATTTTTGCCATAGCATCTTATTAAATAGCAGTTAAATACCAGAGGACACATGACTCTAAAAATGGTTAATGGTTACATTAGAACTGTAAAACCGGATGATTGAGAATCACATCTCCACTTATTAAAATTACTTGAATGGATATTCCAGCTGAATCCCATTTTCGCTTTGGCAGCAACTCCAGCATGTATGCTTGAAATTTGCAAATGTGTTCTTGTATTGAAAGCAATATAATAAATTACACTCCTGAAGAGCAGTTGTTGAGTTGTCTTGTTGAAATTAGCAGCTTAATTTTTATAGATAAGGGAAGTTTGATGTGAGATTGAAAAATATGTTGTTCTGTCTGTGTTGTTAAAACAGCCACTCGGCACATCTGACTATTTTTAAACTGCACAACCACTTTACCGGCAGATAAACAAATTTTCACTTCCCCTTTCTCAAATGTGTGGTCTTTAATGTTCTGCCCCTGACTTCATGTGTATAGAGTTTTGGCAGAAGAACCATACAGTAGCAAAGCAAGTTGTATCACAGAGGTGTCCCTCGGGAAGCAACGGGAAAACGTAAGCTATAAACACGGGGAACACTGAAGAGAACACTTTTTCACTTTGATAACATTTCTAGTTTTCCACTATAATATCCATATGAGTTTATTTTTTGACTATTAATCACCTGGTATTTGTCAATGTTTATTTCAGAAACTCTAATGATCGCGTAATTGCGGTTTGCTCAGGTGTGTAGTATACTGTAAAGTACATGTGTTTTTCATGCAGGTGGAGACCTCAGGATGATCTGGGTGTTTTGGGTGCGGCAGCCTAGTGCTCTGCTTGTCTTTTGCGTGTGCGCTACTGTGAACGGGGTGATCAGGCGTTACTGTGACTGCTACGAGGAGGATGTGTATGTACAGAAGGACATCGGGCAATATTCCTTTCCTCATGGCCTGGGACCCTATGCTGAGTGCAGAGACATCACTGACCTGGGGTAGGTAAAACCACAACAATAGAGCAGAGATCAGTACTATACAGTACTCTGTAAAATGTCTTTACAATACAAGGCTGAGTAAGACCTTGTAACCAAATTGGCAACAATAATAATCTGTCAGTGTCCTTGTCCCAGGTCTGCACTGAAGGAGGTGTTTCCTGAGGTGCGTTCTCTGTATGTTCTTCATTCTTCGGCCAGTATGCCTGCAGGCTCGTTTTCTCACACCCCCCTCCTGGAGTACCTCCATTTGGAGGCCTCAAAGTTGGCCAAGGTAAGCTGTGTGTGTCCTTGCTAAAGTATGCCTTTGAGGACCGAAAATCCACGCATGGATAGTAAAACATGGAAAATTCTACCTTGTGGGGACATTTCCCTGGTCCCTACAAGGTAGGAATAAGGCTGTTAATGGCTGTCTTAAGTGTTACGTTTAGGGTTTGGGACAATAGGGTTTTTAATGGGAATACTTGTTTTTATTTATTTATTTATTTTTCTTTAAAAAAATAATAATACTTGTTTTTAGTCTATTGTAGGATTTTTTTTTTACATTTTCATTCATTATCTCTGTACATTTCAGTCCTTGATGACTGTGTCCATCCCCTTGTTCCAGGTGTCCTCCAAGGCCTTCTACGGTCTGTCCAAACTGAGGTTTCTCACGCTTCAAGTCTTCTTCGACTCCTCCAAAAGAAGTGCGAGCGTCACTTTGGAGCCAGGGGTGTTCCAGGGCCTGGCTAGCCTGGAGGAGCTCTTCCTGCTTGGCATGAGCCTGGACCTGCATCCCCCTGCGCTGCTGGATCCCCTGGTGGGGATGAAGGTGCTGAGAGTGCAATCGGCTGGAGTGAGGGACGTGGGAGAGCTGTTCTGTCTCCTCCCCCCTGGCTTGGAGAAACTAGAAACCCTGGTGCTGAAAAGTAATGAGGTCCGCTTCATCCAGAACCGGGGCTGCCCTGGATCCAAACCTTGGCCAACAGCACTCCTGTCCAAGATCCAGAACCTTGACTTGAGTGGTAACCCGGTGCAGACGGTACAGCCAAAGTCTCTTTCTGTGTTCCAGAACCTATCTAGTTTGGACCTGGGTATGGCAGATAGCGAGGTGGCCCAGTTGTTGGGCTCTGGAATCGGGAGGGTTAACCATGTCCACCTGCTCAGTTACACCCCAAGACAGTTCCGGCCCACTCTGTCCGACTTGTGTGCCCTGGTGTTAAATCATCAAGTGGAGTCCTTAGAGCTGAGCATGGCCATGATCAGCGGCTTCACTACAGAGGTCATGAAGGGGTAAGTTGCTGTAGAACAACTTGCAGTTGTGAGAATACGTTTGTTAGCCCTTGTGTTTTACCAGCACGCCTGCATAAATTGGTTCCTAAAATTTACTCATCTGAACAATGGATGAACATTGCGTGTTTTAACAAAGAACATTGAGATTCGGCCGCTTTTCATGTATTAATTGAACACATTGGTCAAACATAAACAGCTTAGGCTGGAAAGAGTATGTGAACCTCTAGGAAGATAACTTCTTCCAAAGTAGGTAACTGAAGTCAGGTGATTCAATCAATGAGAAGATATTCACCCATGGGTTAGAAGTGCCTTGTCAAATGATAAAACGCAAGTTTGATTACCAACAAAGTCTGCCCCTCAAAGCAGAGATATGTTGAAATGCGAAATGGCCTGGTCAAAATAATAGACCTCAGGAGATGAGTCGTTGAGGCCTCCATCTGTCCATAATCAGACAAATTGTGTGCAAAAGGAGAAACGTCAGTGCCACTGCTGCTCTTCCTATGAGAGCAGCTCTTCCTATGATCATATACAAAGCAATTCTGCAAAAGCTAAGGGTCTGCAAGCATGTCTTGCACTTTCTAACATCTGTTTCCATGAGTCCGCAATACAAAAGCTAAACAAGAGTGAGATTCATGGGAGGACAGCACACAAGTTTCAATAAAAAATAAACAAGCTGCTCTCCTCAGGTTTGCCTGAAAACACTTAGATGTCCCACAACACTACTGGAACAATGGTCTACAATGATCTACGGCTTTCAATTATTTAGGGGACCTACACCTAAAATATTACCGGATAATATCAGGGGAACAGTCAGGCATCCAAATCTGAAAAGAGGTTGGATCATGCAGCGTGAAAATGTCTAAAGGAATGGTTGGTGATCATACGCACATAAGTACAGTGGAAAGACTACATGAACATTAGTTGCACCCTACTGAAGGTCGGTCATGAAACAACGGGATGAGTGAGTTTGGCCGTGTTAGTTCTGGTGTTTGGGTTTTAAGTAGAGAAATCTTGTTTTGCAGTTGTCCTCTTTCACATTTTGGAAGGAGAATGAGACATTTGGACTATAGAATTGCCTATAATTATTTTTCCAATCCTAGTTCTGTTACTTCTCTAAAATTTGTGGACACAGTCGAACCTACTTTCTGATCCTGTCATGAAAGACCTACATGGTCGACCTTTAACGATGGCTTTCCTAGCCGCCCTACTTCACAATATGCATGAAAGTCTGCGTTTGGCACTTGCAGAGGTATTTAAGATGGCTGTCAACAGGCTAAATAACAGCATTAACTCAACATAAAGTCAATTCAAGTATTGGCACACTTCATGAAATTTAACACAAAAAGTGACTTGTATTTTGGGACAAACATAAGGGGAAGCCATTTACTTTAATTTCAACAAAATAATTTTTCAAATGCAAGACATTATTGCGTACTAATTTTTTTTCTGTAAATATCTCAATCTCCAGTAACTGTATTAAAGCCTTTTGCTGGGGTACAAACATGTGTATGCATGTAAAATCCCTTTGTCATCCATTACCATCATCATCATCTTCATCCGCTTATCCAGTATCGGGTCGCAGGGGCAGCAGCTCCAGCAGGGGACCCCAAACTTCCCTTTCCTGAGCCACATTAGCCAGCTCTGACTGGGGGATCCCGAGGCGTTCCCAGGCCAGTGTTGAGATATCTCTCCACCTAGTCCTGGGTCTACCCCGAGGTCTCCTCCCAGCTGGACGTGCCTGGAACACCTCCCTAGGGAGACCACCTCAACTGGCTCCTTTTGATGCGAAGGAGCATTGGCTCTACTCTGAGTTCCTCATGGATGACTGAGCTTCTCACCCTATCTCTAAGGGAGATGCCAGACACCCTTCTGAGAAAACCTATGTCATGCCTCTTCAACATTACGTGGGAGTCGGGGACAGTGCCTAAGGAGTGGCGGACCAGTGTGGTGGTTCCCCTGCTCAAAAAAGGGGGAACAGATGGTGTGTGCCAATTACAGGGGTATCACACTTCTCTGCCTCCCTGGGAAAGTCTACTCCAAGGGGCTGGAAAGGAGGGTTCGGCAGATAGTCGAACCTCAGATTGAAGAGGAACAATGCGGATTCCGTCCTGGTCGTGGAACAACCGACCAGCTCTTTACTCTTGCAAGGATCCTGGAGGGGGCCTGGGAATATGCCCCTCCAGTCTACATGTGTTTTGTGGATCTGGAGAAGGCGTATGACTGGGTCCCCCAGAAGATACTGTGGGAGGTGCTACGGGAGTATGGGGTGAGGAGGTCCCTTCTGAGGGCTATCCAATCCCTGTACGTCCAAAGCGAGAGTTGTGTCCGGATTCTCGGCAGTAAGTCGGACTCGTTCCATGTGGGGGTTGGCCTCCGCCAGGGCTGCACTTTGTCACCAATCCTGTTTGTAACTTTCATGGACAGGATATCGAGGCGTAGTCGGGTTGGGGAGAAGTTGCAGTTCGGTGGGCTGGGGATCTCATCGCTGCTTTTTGCAGATGATGTGGTCCTGATGTCATCATCAGTCTGTGACCTTCAGCACTCACTGGACCGTTTCACAGACGAATGCGAAGCGGTTCTGATGAGGATTAGCACCTCTAAATCTGAGGCCATGGTTCTCAGCAGGAAACTGATGGAGTGCCTTCTCTGGATAGGGAATGAGGTGTTACCCCAAGTGAAGGAGTTCAAGTATCTCGGGGTCTTGTTCCAAGTGAGGGGACAATGGATCGGGAGATTGGTCGGAGAATCGGAGCAGCGGGGGCGGTATTGCATTCGCTTTACCACACCGTTGTGACGAAAAGAGAGCTGAGCCGGAAGGCAAAGCTCTCGATCTACCGGTCAATTTTCGTTCCTACCCTCACCTATGGTCATGAAGGCTGGGTCATGACCGAAAGAACTAGATCGCATGTACAAGCGGCTGAAATGTGTCATCCATTACCATGGGTAAAAAACAAGCTGTCAGCTAGAAAGAGACAGATTGTTGTTGACATACACAGATCAGGTAAAGGATATAAAAATATAAACTGATCAACCACAACATTATGACCACTGACCAGTGAAGTGGGGTGTTCCCGGTCTGCAGTGGTCAGTACCTATCAAAAGTGTTCCAAGGAAGGAAAAGCGGTGAACCGGCGACAGGGTCATGGACGGCCAAGGCCCATTGATGCACGTGGGGAGCGAAAGCTGGCCCGTGTGGTCCGATCCAACAGATGAGCTACTGTAGCTGAAATTGCTGAAAAAGTTAATGCTGGTACTGATAGAAAGATGTCAGAACACAGTGCATCGCAGTTTGTTGCATATGGGGCTGCGTAGCTGCAGACCAGTCAGGGTGCCCATGCTGACCCCTGTCCACTGCCGAAAGCACCTACAATGGGCACATGAGTATCAGAACTGGACCATGGAGCAATGGAAGAAGGTGGCCTGGTCTAATGAATCACATTTTCTTTTACATCACGTGGATGGCCGGGTGCGTGTGCGTCACTTACCTGGAGAACACATGGCACCAGGATGCACAATGGGAAGAAGGCAAGCCGGCAGAGGCTGTGTGATGCTTTGGGCAATGTTCTGCTGGGAATCCTTGGGTCCTGGCATTCATGTGGATGTTATTTTGACACGTACCACATACCTAAGCATTGTTGCAGACCATGTGCACCCTTTCATGGCAACGGTATTCCCTGATGGAATTGGCCTCTTTCAGCAGGATGATGCACCCTGCCATAAAGCAAAAATGGTTCAGGAATGGTTTGAGGAACACAACAACGAAGTTGGCCTCCAAGTGTTGACTTGGAGGCCAAGTCAACACCTTGCGCATCTGTGGGATGTGCTGGACAAACATGTCCGATCCCTGAAGGAACACCTCGCAACTTACAAGACTTAAAGGATCTGCTGCTAACATCTTGTTGCCAGATACCACAGCACACCTTCAGAGGTCTAGTGGAGTTCATGCCTCAATGGGTCAGGGCTGTTATGGTGGCAAAACGGGGCCTATACAATATTAGGCATGTGGTCATAATGTTATGGCTGATCGGTGTACATCAGCCATGAAAATACAACAAAGCACAGTCAAGGCAATAATCAAAAAGTTTCAGATGTCTGGATCAGTTGCAAATTTGCCAAGAAGATGATGTGTATATTGCCCCCACATTCCTTACCCCCAGTAAGGAAGATGGTGATGAAGGCAAAAACTGAATCCAAGTATCGCAGTTTTAGAACTTTATAGTCTATCAAGTCTAAATATCAACTGCTAGAGGCCACCTTTCATGTCAACAAGCTCTTTGGAAGGGTTGCATGAAAGAAGTTTACTGAGCCCAACCCACAAATTGCAGCACCTGAACTTTGCCAAGTGTTATTGGAACTAAAATTGTTTATCATGTGTTGTAATCAGATGAGAAAAAATATGTTTTTGTACATTTACACCATCGGAATGTTTGGTGACCAAAGGGAAATGTATACAAGGAAAAGCATCTGATACCCACAGTAACATGGTGGTGGTTTATGGATGCTTTCTGGCTGTTTTGCTACAAGTGGTTCAGGGGCTCTTGTTAAGATTGAGACAAAAATGAATTCCACTAGGAACCTGGATATTTCAACACATAACCTGTTTGCTTTGGCCTGGTTTGAGACTTGATGGAACAAGACAATGACCCCAAAACTACAATTGTGCTCATAAGTTTGCATACCCTGGCAGAAATTGTGAAATTTTGACATTGATTTTGGAAATATGACTGATCATGCAAAAAACTGTCTTTTATATAAGGGTAGTGATCATATGAAGCAATGTTGTATGGCACATAGTTGTTTGGCTCCTTTTAATCACATAGTTGTTTGGCTCCTTTTTAAATCATAATGATAACAGAAATCACCCATATGGCCCTGATCAAAAGTTTACATACCCTTGAATGTTTGGCCTTGTTACAGACACACAAGGTGACACACACGGGTGAAAATGGCAATTAAAGGTGATTTCCCACACCTGTGTCTTTTTAAATTGCAGTTGTCTGTGTATAAATTGTCAATGAGTTTGTTAGCTCTCATGTGGATGCACTGAGTAGGCTAGATACTGAGCCATAGGAAGCAGGAAAAGACTGTCAAAAGATCTGCATGACAAGGGAATGGCACTTTATAAAGATGGAAAAGGATATGAAAAGATATCCAAAGCCTTGCTAATGCCAGTCAGTACTGTTCAATCACTTAAGAAGTGGAAAATTCGGGGATCTCTTGATACCAAGCCAAGGTCAGGTAGACCAAGAAAGATTTCAGCGAAAACTGCCAGAAGAATTGATCGGGATACAAAGAAAAACCCACAGGTAACCTCAGGAGAAATGCAGGCTGCTCTGGAAAAAGACGGTGTGGTTTTTTCAAGGAGCACAATACGGTTGAGTTGCCAGAAAGAAGCCTTTACTGCGCCAGTACCACAAAAAAGCCTGGTTACAATATACCCGACAACACCTTGACACGCCTCACAGCTTCTGGCACACTGTATTTTGGAGTGACGAGACCAAAATGGAGTCACAACCATAAGCGCTATGTTTGGAGAGGGGTCAACAAGACCTATAGTGAACAGAATACCATCCCCACTGTGAAGCATGGTGGTGGCTCACTGATGTTTTGGGTGTGTGTGAGCTCTAAAGGCACGGGGAATCTTGTGAAAATTGATGGCAAGAGGAATGCAGCATGTTATCAGAAAATACTGGTAGACAATTTGCATTCTTCTGCACAAAAGTTGCGCATGGGATGCTCTTGGACTTTCCAGCATGACAATGACCCTAAGCACAAGGCCAAGTTGACCCTTGTGATGGCAATTTCTAAAGTCCAAACAGTTTACGAAAATTTTAGGTAAGACAGAGGAAAACTCAGTTGCACAATAAACAGTTTATTCTTGCAAGGAGAGAGTACACAGGTTACCAAGTAACGGTGAATAATCTCTAAATTAATACAGGACAATCAACAGTACTTAAAGGGGAAAAAGGGGTGTGGTAATATGCTGCACAGCTGTCCTAACTCAATAGAACACATTTCCTTTGTTCTGTTACTACCTAGGCTTCACACAAAGGGCAGGCTGTCCTCCACATGGGTAACCTTTTCAACTCTGAAGAGGTCATACAGCATCCGGACAGACAGTAGATGCTCTGATGAGTTATACAGATGGGCAGATTAATGAGTAACCCTATAATCTGCCGATGCCAGTCAGTGATGCCCCCTAGGCAAATACCAGATCCCCCACTCCCGCATTCCTTTTCTAATTTGTACATGGGGACTCAAAACTTTAATCAGTAAGAATACATCGGTTCGAGACATTTCCCTGACACCCTCCAGTGGTTACAGCAGAAAAAGAAGAAGGTTCTGGAGTGGCCTTCAGTCTCCTGACCTTAATATCATCAAGCCACTCTGGGGAGATCTCAAACGTGCAGTTCATGCAAGACAACCAAAGACTTTGCATGACCAGGAGGCAGTTTGCCAAGACGAATGGGCAGCTATACCACCTGCAAGAATTCGGGGCATCATAGACAACTATTACAAAAGACTGCACACTGTCATTGATGCTAAAGGGGGCAATACACAGTATTAAGAACTAAGGGTATGAAGACTTTTGAACAGGGGTCAGTTCATTTTTTTCTTTGTTGCCATCTTTTGTTTTTTGATTGTGCCATTCTGTTATGACCTACAGTTGAATGTGAATCCCATAAGAAATAAAAGACATGTTTTGCCTGCTCACTCATGTTTTCTTTACAAATGGTGCATATTACCAATTCTCCAAGGGTTTGCAAACTTTTGAGCACAATTGCACAACTATCAAAATCATCAAAATCAATGTTTTACAAAGGCCTCTCAGGCTCTGGACTTGAATTCAATTCAAAACCTGTGGTCTGACCTGAAGAGGGCAGTCCCTAAACACAAATCTAAGACTAAAGGACCTTGAAATGTGCTGCATGAAGGAGAGCTCCAAGTGTGCGCCAACCTTGACATTCTTTACAGGAAAAGGATTAGTGCTGTTATCCACTCCAGGGGAAGCTTTAAAAATATTAATTGTAGGGGTGCCAGTAATTTTGAAACCGATGTTTCGGGGGGGAAAAAATCATACTACTCCTAGAAATGTTTGTGTTGGAGACATTTTTGTGTGACCAAAACTATGACTCATTGTGTTTATTTTTTGCATTCACTTTTGCTCAATTTCATGAAGGGTGTTAGGACTTGAGTTGACTGTATTTGGAGATATTTCAACACTCAGTGTGTTTTGTGTAAATATCATAAACAGTGATATATTTTTTAGGTTGAAAACCCTGAGGTTGAAAAAAAAGCACTTGAGTTTGAATAGGTAGAATCAAATAATTGTCAATAAATTATTTTTGGGAGCTAATTTGGTGTTGATAGTGATGATTGTCAACAACAAATAAGAACATAACCAGATATGTCAGCTATACTGATGTTTTCTGCTGACCCTGACTCTAGGTGTGCACCCATTCTGAAGCAGCTGTCCTTTATCACTGTGCCTCTGCCTGATCTGGAGCTGGCGTTTTGGACTGGTATCGATCAGCTAGAGCATCTGTTTATCACCCTGTCCCAGCTGAACAACGCTTCATTCTGCTCTGCCGGGGGAGGAAGGATGTGGAACCTCACTTCTCTCAACCTCAACGGAAACCATCTAACTGAGATCACCACTGAACAGGTCACTGCTGTTTGTCTTCAACTTAACTTAATCTTTGCAAAGTGATTGGCACCTTCAGTTAAGATGAACAAAAAACATCTTAGATATTGTGAATATATTGTATTTTTGAGATGTACTTAATATAGTGTAATGTTAATGCAGATTTATTTATTTATTTTTAATTACAAGAATCCTAAGGGTGTGGAAAGGTCTTAGGTCATCTTTGAAAATAATCTTAAGCTACTGATCTAGGCAGTAAATGTTCATTTGTTTTTTTGCAAAAACACCATAAAACATTAGAGTAAATATAAATCAACATTTATATAATAAAAAGTTCAATAATTCATTGTTATCCAAAAGGAAATTGATATCTTGTAAAATGACATTTAAACACAAATCTAAGAAACTGGGAAAGTTGAAGACAAAAAGCACAGTAGGATGCCTAAAAAGCTTTCTACATCTGCTGAGCTGAATTTAATGATAATTTCTTTGATTGGCTGAAGGAAATCCAATTAAGTGCTTGCCCAGCATCTGGTAGATTAATTTGGCACTGTCGTGGAAGTTTGAATGAGAAAAGTCAGAGAGATTTTTATTTTTTAAAACAATTAAAGCTTTAATAGATCAATCAGCCAATCAAGCCAATCAGCCAAGCATTTGTCACAAAGTGCGTTTACAGACACCCAGCCTAAAACCCCAAAGAACAAACAACAACAGTTCATGCACAATGGCAAGGGAAAAACTCCCTTGTAAGGTCCAAAATTAGGAAGAACCTAGAGAGGAACCAGACTCTGAGGGGTGCCTAGTCCTCTTCTGGCTGTGCTGTGGGATGATTATACAGTGGATATAAAAAGTCTACACACCCCTGTTAAAATGCCATGTTTTTGTGATGTAAAAGAATGAGACAAAGATAAATCATGTCAGAACTTTTTCCACTTTTAATGTGACCTATAATGTGAACAATTCAATTAAAAAACAAACTGAAATCTTCGAGGGGGAAAAATGAAAAATAAAAACCTTACAATAACCTGGTTGCATAAGTGTGGCTGTGTTCAGAATGAACCAATCACATTCAAATTCATGTTAAATAGAAGTCATTACACACCTGCCATCATTTAAAGTGACTGATTAATCACAAATAAAGTTCAGCTGTCCTAGTAGGATTTTCCTGACATTTTCTTAGTTGCATCTTAGCGCAAAAGCCATGGTCCGCAGAGAGCTTCCAAAGCATCAGAGGGATCTCATTGTTGAAAGATATCAGTCAGGAGAAGTGTACAAAAGAATTTCCAAAGCATTAGATATACCATGGAACACAGTGAAGACAGTCATCATCAAGTGGAGAAAATATGGCACAACAGAGACATTACCAAGAACTGGACGTCCCTCCAAAATTGATGAAAAAACGAGAAGAAAACTGGTCAGGGACGCTCCTAAGAGGCCTACAGCAACATTAAATGAACTGCAGGAATTTCTGGCAAGTACTGGCTGTGTGCGACATGTGACAACAATCTCCCGTATTCTTCATATGAATGGGCTATGGGGTAGGGTGGCAAGACGGAAGCCTTTTCTTACAAAGAAAAACATCCAAGCCCAGCTGAGGTTTGCAAAAACAAACATCAAGTCTCCCAAAAGCATGTGGGAAAATGTGTTATGGTCTGATGAAACCAAGGTTGAACATTTTGGCCATAATTCCAAAAGGTATGTTTGGCACAAAAACAACACTGCACATCACCCAAAGAACACCATACCCACAGTGAAGCATGGTGGTTGCAGCATCATGCTTTGGGGCTGTTTTTCTTCAGCTGGAACCAGGGTCTTAGTCGAGGTGGAGAGAATTATGAACAGTTCCAAATACCAGGCAGTTTTGGCACAAAACCTTTAGGCGTCCGAAAGCTGAAGATGAAGAGGACGTTCACCTTTCAGCACGACAACGACCCAAAGCACACATCCAAATCCACAAAAGCATGGCTTCACCAGAAGAAGATTAACGTTTTGGAATGGCCCAGCCAGAGCCCAAACCTGAATCCAATTGAACATCTGTGGGGTGATCTGAAGAGGGCTGTGCACAGGAGATGTCCTCGCAATCTGACAGATTTGGAGCGCTTTTGCAAAGAAGACTGGGCAAATATTGCCACGTCAAGATGTGCCATGCTAATAGACTCCTACCCAAAAAGACTGAGTGCTGTAATAAAATCAAAAGTTGCTTCAACAAAGTATTAGTTTAAGGGTGTGCACACTTACGCAACCAGGTTATTGAGTTTTTATTTTTTATTTTTCCCCCTCAAAGATTTCAGTTTGTTTTTCAATTGAATTGCTCACGTTATAGGTCACATTAAAGGTGGAAAAAGTTCTGACATGATTTATCTTTGTGTCATTCTTTTACATCACAAGAACCTGGCATTTTAACAGGGGTGTGTAGACTTTTTATATCCACTGTAAGAATGCATAACCTTATGGGCCAAGTCAATGTATTTGCAAGGTTTTGAAGACTAGCATGTCAAAAATGCAAGTGGGCTTTGACCAGAGTCCTAAAACAGAATCCAAGTCTGCAGCATTACCAGGTGGACAAGACAGGGACAGTGAGGTGGGGTGTGGACTGGGACAGGACTGGGACTGTCGGGTGGGGTGTGGCCTGGGACAGTCAGGTGGGGTGTGGACTGGGACAGGACAGGGACAGTCAGGTGGGGTGTGGACTGGGACAGGACAGGGACAGTCAGGTGGGGTGTGGACTGGGACAGGACAGGGACAGTCAGGTGGGGTGTGGACTGGGACAGGACAGGGACAGTCAGGTGGGTTGTGGACTGGGACAGGACAGGGACAGTCAGGTGGGGTGTGGACTGGGACAGGACTGGGACAGTCAGGTGGGGTGTGGACTGGGAAAGGACTGGGACAGTCAGGTGGGGTGTGGACTGGGAAAGGACTGGGACAGTCAGGTGGGGTATAGGCAGTAGCCGCATGAGTCATCTGGCAGCAACCTGATTGGCAACACATCCAGGAGAACTTCAGGCAGGGACAGCTGCGAGTCATTTGGACCAGGTAGATCTGAGGGGTGATCCAAGTGCTCATGTCCTCCTCAGGTCAAACAGGACACCAGGAAAGTTAGAGAGCGCATTCCTAGAATTCACAAGGAGACATAAGCATACTATTTCCCTGTCCTCAGTGTGGCGTAATAATAATTTGGCATAGAGGTCAGTCCTCCCAGGGGAACATGCAACCCCCAGGCTAAACTTAGTAAATAATTGCAGTGTTAAAACTAGGGATTGAGACACTCCTAGTCCAGACTACACTTAATCATAGAACTGGTGGAAGAGATGAGTCTTTAGTAGACACTTAAAGTTTGAGACTGAGTCTGCGTCTCTCAATTTAAACGACAGATAATTTCACAGTAGTGGAGCTCTGTGGGGAAAAGCCCCGCCTCCAGCTGTTTTAGAAATACTAGCTAATAAGAAGGCCTGCTTCTTGTGATCTTAACGTATATGTATGGTTTGACAAAATCAGTGACTTAAGTAGGATCAAGTCCATGTAATGCTTTGTAGGTTAACAGTAAAACTTTAAAATCAGCCCTAGCCTTAACAGGCAGCCAGTGTAAAATGGTTAATATTGGAGTGATGAGACCACATTTTTTAGTTCTAGTTAAGATTCTAGCAGCCGTGTTTAGCACCAATTGAAGTTTATTTATTGTCTTATCAGGGTAACCGGAGAGAAGAGCATTGCAATAGTTAGTCTTAGTGACAAAAGCACGAATTAGCTTTTCTGCATAATATTTTCATTTCATTTAAATGTTCCAAAGATGGTTAAAAGCTGCTTTTGAAATACATTTTATATGTTCATTGACAAAAAGATCTTGGTTGAGGGTAATTCCAAGATCTCTCACAGTTTTTTGTGATGTGACCGTGCAAGCGTAAAGATTCACTGTGAGATCAGACTAGATCTTTGTTTCTTTGGTCCTAAAACAAGATTTTCAATTTTTTTTTAACATTTTCTGTCATCCATTTCCTTATATCTGATACACACGTTTCCAGGGTAGGTAATTTTGGGGCTTCTCCGTGATTCAGCTAAATGTACAATTGTGTGTCATCTGCATAGCAGTAAAAATTAACATTGTTATTCCGTATGACCGAAAGGCAACATATATAGTGAAAACAATGGAGTTCCCAGGATAGAGCCTGAAAAAAGATTGCTCGGTCCTGAAAAATGAATGCAATGGTGAGCTCTGCAACACAAAAAGGCCTGGACGTCCACATAAGACAACAGTGGTGGATGATCGTAGGATCCTTTCCATGGTAAAGAAAAACTCCTTCACAACATCCAGCCAAGTGAAGAACACTTTCCAGGAGGTAGGCAAATAATTTTCCAAGTCTACCATGAAGAGAAGACTTCACAAGAGCAAATACAGAGGGTTCCCCACAAGGTGCAAACCATTCATAAGCCTCTAGAATAGAAAGGCCAGATTAGACTGCCAAAACACATCTCAAAAAAAGTCAGCCCAGTTCTGGAACAGCATTCCTTGGACAGATGAAACTAAGATCAATCTGTACCAGAATGATGGGAAGAAAAAAGTATGAAGAAGGCTTGAAACGGCTCATGATCATACCACATCATCTGTAGAACACAGTGGAGGCAATGTGATGGTACGGGCATGCATGGTTTCCAATGGCACCGGGTCACTAATGTTTATTGATGATGTGACAGAAGCAGCCAGGTTAATTCTGAAATGATAGATATTTTGTCTGCTCAGATTCAGCCAAATTCAGCGAAGTTGATTGGACAGCGCTTCACTTTACAGATTAATATTTTATTAATGATTGTGTTAATTTGTCCAATCACATTTGAGCCCCTGAAATGAAGGGACTGTGTATGAAAATGGTTGCAATTCCTAAACGTTTCATACAATATTTTTGTTCAACCCCTTGAATTAAAGCTGAAAGTCTGCACTTCAATTGCACCTATGTTGTTTCATTTCAAATCCATTGTGGTGGCGTACAGAGCCAAAATTATGAAAATTGTGTCAGTGTCCAAATATTTCCGGACCTAACTGTAGATATATAGATTTGCAGAACCACACACTCAATGGCCTTATACTATGAATTTCCATTTAACATAATAATAAGCAATTCGATTTCATTGTAATACGAAAGAAGTGCATTTTTCACCAGAGCGCCAAAGTGTGCTGTAAGTGCCCTGACTTTAGCATAATTGAAGCTCTGTGGGATCGCTTGGGCTGGGAAGAATCAAAAGCCAAAGTCAGTAGAAGAGTTATGGCAAATTCTTCAAGAAGCTTGGGAGAACTTCCCATTGGACTTGAAAAAATTACATGACAGTCTGCCACTTTCCATTGTATTAGCCTTTCTTTATGTCTACTTTTCAAACAAAACCAAAATATTTCCTCAGATAAAGGGCTTTAGTCTGTTTATGTAATGGGCTGAGTCACACAGTTTTTTTTTTTCCTGTACCCTGTGATGAAGATTCAGAAATAGAACTTTTATTAAACATAAATGTTTTTTCTTTAAACATAAAGAATATTATTCTTATTCTGTAAACATAAAGAATAACAAATTATTCTTTATTATTCTCAGTTCTCCTGCATGCCCCTGTTGGAACATTTGTTACTGGGTTCAAACCGCATCTCCAGTTTGGGCAACCGGGCTCTCCAAGGAATCCAGCGCCTTCGTGTTCTCGACCTCACCAACAACAAAATCTCCCAACTTAAAAGAAATGACTTTGAGGGCCTGCCTGTTCTTGAGGTCAGGACAGGATATTTTTCATTTTTGTTGGTGTGTGTTATGCTTCAGTATGTGGGTATGGTAATCCATATTTTATTGATTGTGTCTTTAGGTTCTACTCCTGGAGGGGAACAAGATCTCAGGGGGCATCAGTGATGGAGTGTTCCGTAGACAGCATTACCTCAAAGACCTTAGCCTGGGAGAGATTGACATTAGCTATAAGCTCTATCTGGACAAATTGTTTGTGGACTTCCCCCCCAGGCTACAGCACCTCCTCATTGATACAGGCGAAGGAACAAACCTGTATGTGGGCACTATCACTGCTCCTAAGGTCCACATGGTCCTGGAGCTCCGGGCAAAGTTAATGATCCAATCCTATGACTGTGTTAACAACTTGTTCCCCATGGTCCGAGAAATCAAGGTGAACCAAGAGTCTGTGTAATTTCAACCCCATTTCCAAAAAATTGGAGCGCTGCGTAAAATGTAAATAAAAACAGAATGCCATGATGTGCAAATAATATTAAACCCAATTTTCAAAAGTACAAATAGTACAAAGATGACATCAAATGTTCAAACTGAGACATTTTATTGCTTCTTGAAAAATGTATGCCCACTTTGAATTTGATGCCAGCAACATATTTCAAAAAGGTTGGGACAGAGTCAACAAAAGACTGGAAAAGTTATGTAATGCAAAAAAACAAAACCTGGTGGAAAATCACACAACTAATTAGATCAATTGGCAACAGGTCAGTAACATGATTTGGTATTAAAAGGTAATTCCAGAGAGGATGGGTCTGTCAGAAGTGAGGATGGGGAGGGGTTCACCACTCTATGAAAGACTTTGAAGGCAAATAGTGCAATAATTTATGAATAATGCTTCTCAACATAAAATTGCAAAGAGTTTGGGGATCTCCATCTATGGTACATAATATCATTAAAAGATTCAGAGAATCCGGAGAAGTCTCTGTATGCCAGGGACAAGGTCAAAAACCAATATTAGATGGCCGTGATCTTCGGGCCCTCGGGCGGCACTGCAGACACGATTCTGCAGTGGAATTCACTGCATAGGCTCAGGTTAGATGGACTGAGGCGAAGTGGAAAACTGTCCTGTGGTCTGACTAATCAAAATGTTAAATCATCCTCCAGACTAAAGAGGAAAGGAACCATCCGGCTTGTTATCAGCACACAGTTCAAAAGCCAGCATCCGTGATGGTATGGGGGTGCATTAGTGCACATGGCATGGGTGACTTGCACATCTGTGAAGGCGCCATAAATGCTGAATAATATATACACGTTTCGGAGCAACATATATTGCCATCCAGACAACGTCTATTTCAGGGAAGGCCTTGCTTATTTCAGCAAGACAATGCCAAACCACATTCTGCACGTATTAGAACAGCATGGCGTAGTAAAAGAGTCTGGGTGCTAAATTGGCCTGCCTGCAGTCCAGACCTGTCACCCATTGAAAGCATTTGGCGCATTATGAAAAGAAAAATATGACAAAGACCCCGATCTGTTGATCAACTGATTTCCTATATTGAGCAAGAATGGGAATGCATTTCACTTTCAAAACTACAGCAACTAGTCTTCTCACTTCCCAAATGCTTACAGAGTATTGTTAAAAGAAGAGGTAATCCAACACAGTGGTAAACATTTTGAAACGTGTTGCTGGCATCGAATTCAAAACGGGCATGTATTTTTCCAAAACAATACAAATTCTCAGTTTCAACATTTGATATGTTTATTCGCATTTTACACAGTGTCCCAGCTTTTTGGGAAACGGGATTTTACATATAATTTATTTCGAGATACGTCGATTGGTATTTTATTACCATTCAAGTACATTAAAAACAGCTGAAATGTTCTACATTTGGACAGTGTAAAATAAGTATCCATGTACACAATTCGAAATGAATTTCATACAATTATTTTTAATATATATTGCCAAAATTAAGATATTGGCATTTTATCCTTTATTGACAGAAAGGAAGTAGTTAGAAGGAAAAAAGATTGTGTGGAAATAGCATTTGGTTGGAATCTAACCCATGCTGCAGCATTCTATGTGCACCTGTGGCAGAGCTTAAACCACTCTAGGCCACTATAATGTATTTTTCATTCATAGACAAGGAAGATATGGTAACTTATACTTTACCCAACTTTTCATGTGATTGTAATGCCTCAACGAAGTGGAAGATAATGGCAGTAGCATTTCCTCACATTTTGCTGATATATATATTCTGCAAGTAGGTGGGGAAGAAGACCAGATTTGCCTGTGAGAATGATTTCATGGCCCTCTACTTCCCCAATCTGGAATCGTTGGAATACTTTGCCAATCCAGAGGCGGTTGACATCTCCTATACCACCATTAACCAGCTACGGAAGCTGAAAAGGCTCAAACTAACCGACCTGAACTTCTCTAAACACACTGACCCCAGTATCACCTTCCGAAACTTGACTGAGCTCCGGAGCTTAGTGCTGATCAACTGTCGGCTCAACTTTCTCACCAGGGTATAGTGACTGTACATTTCAGTCAAACTCTGTATTTATTAATTGTTTTCTCAAGCATTTTCAGTTTAATGCTTCTACAAATAGTTTTTGACAGTGTTGTCTCATTACTGTTCCTTCCTCACTCCCGTACTCAATCCCTCCCTTCCACCAGTCCATGTTTACAGAATTGGTGTCTCTCCGTGTACTGAGGCTGTACAGTGAAAGTCCTCTGATCCTGTTGGAGGGAGTCTTCATTCCCCTGATCTCCCTCTCCACTCTGGTCTTTGACTATGTTGACTTTCGCTGTGAATGCTCCAACAGCTGGCTGCTGGACTGGGCAGAAAAGTCACGCAACACCCAGGTAAAACAAATTTGGCACAACTGAAGTTGGGAACAGTAACAAGAGATCCCATGTCACTTCTCTTGAGAATAGGGTTGTTAGCCCTGGTGTCCAGGCTGAAATATAATATCTGGCCTATGTATCATAATGGCCAATGAATCATCCCCAGAGAACCATAACTTTCACTCCCATGGGTGCAAGGTATAGCCAACAGTTCACTGTAAATATTGTCACTAATAATATTGCAAAATGTAGTGAAAACCTTATGCATTATCTTTCCATTGTTTATTTGTGATGTTTTGAAAAGTAGGCTAAGTGTAGAGAAAGACACATACCAAATCAAAAACCCAACATTTTCAATAGACTTTTTTTATTTTGCTTCAAATTCTTTTTTTCAGTGTTATGACAAAATATTCTTGTGGGCCCTTCACACCCATTGAAGCTCAGTCTCTGATCCCCAGCGTTCAGTTTGCAGATTCGTCCTTCTCCCCTCCTGTAACTGAAAAATGACAGTGTGTAAAGTACTATACGTACAGTACATATGCACACAATAAGAGATGGTGTCCATTATGGTTGAGCAGTGAATAGATCAGCGATGGTTAATGATTGGTCGGTTATTGTTCCAGGTTGTGCTTCTGCAGAAGCAGCAGTGTGTCTGGCACTATCAACGGCTGAACCTCCTCGCCACCATGGAGCGCTTCTGCCAGACCGAAGAGGACTTCCTGTGCTACGTCACCACGGCAGCCACCGTCTGCACCGTCCTCTGCATGGCTCTCGGATACCGCTTCCTCCGCTGGCCCTGCGTGGTTCTCTTCTTCCGTGTGAGAGGGTGGATGGAGCACCGGGCGGGGAAGAAGTGGTGGAGGAAAAAGGGGGCGACGGAGGGCGAAGAGGAGCAATTTATAGAGGGGGAGGAGGAGTTGAGGTATGATGCGTTTGTGTCCTTCAGCAGTCGTGACGAGGCGTGGGTACTCGGAGTGATGGCCCCCACGCTGGAAGAGGAGGGAGAGCCAAGGCTGCGTCTGTGTCTGCACCACCGAGACTTTGAGGTTTGTGTGCAAGCGTGCGTGCGTGCACAAATACGGTAACCCTTCTCTCAATAGTATAAAATACTACAGTACCATAGTATAAAATACTACATTACTTTAGCTATCAGCAAAGTCATTGCTAAAAGGGAAGAAAAGCGTATTATTTCACCAAAGTCAAATATGCTATTTTTTTTTTAAGAGGATGGTTGAGGGCTAAGGGAGGGTTGGACCCTAAGATCCATAGACTCGAAAGATTCAAAGGAGCCACACAGTGTGTCTAGAATGACAACCAAGCCAATTTTTACCCCTAAAAAATTGGTCCCCGCAGGGGCCTGTTCCACAAGACCATGTCTTTATTGTGAAGGGTAGAATCAGCCTTGGATTGTCCCTTGTCTAGCCTTGTTAATTCCATCACCTTCCTACCTTGTCTGTAACACCTGCCCCAGACGAAGAAGTCGTCCCAGGGGAGACAGGTATTCAAGTTGCAGGAATGCAACTTGCCTCTGGAGTCTAACTGTATGCAGTCAGAAACAATAATTGAGTAAACTGAAAAGGACAAAGGCAGCAGAAGTATGACTCAGGCCAAGACACAGCAGACAAATCATTTGAAGAAGAGATGTCAATGCTGCTTGACCAAGAGCATGGTTTATAACGCAAATCTAGCTTGGAAGTCTTTGATTGTTCAGCTTGAAGCTTTTACTCATTCTAGACAACAAAATGATTTAGTTTAAGGAAAGACTTATCTATGTACTGTTTTCCACAACAACACCCAGATGGATATACCCAATTGGATAGTTATACTGTTTCTTAGAAACCGGTGGTAGGGAAGACTTCCAAGCTAAGAGCTCATTTTGATTTTAGAAAATCATGATACCTTCTGTTCATTGTGGTTTAAGAGCATTGAGCTGTCAATTCATCCACCCAAGCCCATAGTGACTGAAATTTGTGTTCAAGTTATGAATTCATGAGAGCATGTGTGTCTACCTGAGCAACCGACTGATGGATAACCGCAATGCTAAGCTTTGTTGGACAAGTGAATTTATTACTGGACATCAGAGATTAAAATCTTACTTAACACGCCAGGAGAGGAGTGTCAGGAGTCAGGCAGCGACAACTAGCTAATTCTTATCAACAGTTTTTTGATTGTGTGCCGATCAGCAAATCTTCTCTATATAGTGGGACTCCATATGGTGTGTCCTTCTATATATCATCTACAGTATACATATCCAGCCTGTTTGTTGTGTATTGTCCCAGGTAGGTAAAGGCATCGTGGATAACATTGCTGAGGGCATCTACAGAAGCAGAAGGACGGTATGTGTGTTGACAAGGCGCTACCTGAGGAGTGACTGGTGTGGGCTGGAGATGAGAGTGGCTACACATCGCCTGTTGTCTGAGAAGAGCCACAGACTTGTCCTCATCTTCCTCGAACACATCTCCCCTTTCGAGCTGTCTGCATTTCACAGGTAACAAACACTTTTTAAACAACAACACACTCGCCCAAGTTCTAGACTCTTCGCTTACAGATAGTTTCAGTCTATCATGTCCAAAACCACCTGGCGCCTGAACCCTTTCTGAACCATGCCCCTGCTGTAGACCGTCAAGCTCATAGGGAACACAAGAACTGGAATTGAGTCAAAAACTGAGCTTTGTCGTCAATTACCTTAAATATGAATGCACACCGGTGTACAAGAATGTATACAGTATATTTTGTAAGAGTGGATATACAGTATATTGTACTTGATTAATGAATCAAGGGAATAAATCAAAATGACCCAAATTATACATGTATTTCCCAAAAAATGAAGTAGCCCATTTATAAGATGGAGAATGCATAAAATGTTTATACTGTAAATGTGCGTGCAACAGGACAAATGCTATTCAACCACCCTGTATTCAACCTTTTCAGCTATTGCTGTCAGGACCGTCACACTGTTTGGCAGAAAAATTTACAATTTGGCAGAAAACTAAAGATGGTTATGACACTCACAAAACACCTTAAACTCACTTTCAACTCTATTTTCATTTGGAACTCATGGCCTGAATGGACTGAGCTTGTAATGGAATGAGTTGGGTGTCATTATTTAATGTTTTTGCTGCAGGCTAGCGAAGCTGACCAGAACTCGGACCTACCTAGACTGGCCCGAGGATGAGGATGAAAGGGTAACATTCTGGGAGCGTTTACGAAGAAACATTGCAGAGAGAGACGCTGATGAACTGGTGAGAGACACAATTTCCCCCACTGTTCGGACGAAATAAACATTTCTACTGTAGATTAGTTATCCATGCCTCCGGAGTAACAATGAGGTCTAAGGGTTCGAACCATGGCTGTGCCTTATCAGCAGTAGACAGGAGTCTCGTAAGTGTGGTGAGGAACTGACTGAGGTCAGTAGTCAGAGGTTTGTTCTCCTTCAGAGCATGGTTCTGGCAAACCTGGTTAAGTGAGCAATGTAGTGGATACTGTAGTGTTTACTGTAGTAGCACTGTAGTGTTACTGTAATGGTTATTCTAGTGTTACTGTAGTAGTTACTGTAATGGTTACTGTAACAGTTACAGTGGTGGTACTGTTGTGTTTACTGTAGGGGTTACTGTAGTGGTTTCTAGTGTTACTGTAGTGGTTTCTAGTGTTACTGTAGTGGTTACTATAATAATTATTGTAACAGTTACTGCAGTAGTTATTGTAATGGTACTGTAGTTTTACTGTAATGGTTACTCTAGTGTTACTGTAGTAGTTACTGTAATGGTTACTGTAACAGTTACAGTGGTGGTACTGTTGTGTTTACTGTAATAGTTACTGTAGGGGCTACTGTAGTGGTTTCTAGTGTTACTGTAGTGGTTACTATTATAGTTACTGTAGGGGTTGCTGTAGTGTTACGGTAGTGGTTTCTAGTGTTACTGTAGTGGTTACTATAATAATTATTGTAACAGTTACTGCAGTAGTTATTGTAATGGTACTGTAGTGTTACTGTAACCACAACACTACATTATATTTACTAATTAAGATGACTGAGATTTTTTAGTTATACAGCAACATGTACTTGGCACTGTCTGTAGCTTATGTAGCAGCCTTCCAATAAGTCACTGTGTCTGCGTGTCGGTGAGCTTAACTGACACGTGCTGTAGGCATCGGCTGTGTAGTGCATAAACCAATTACAATGTCCAGATTTTTACCTTTACTGATCCATTCATTACTCGCAAATGTAATTATAACTTTTTTGCATCCAGGTAGAACATGGTTTTAATCACGCATTTAGGCAGCCTAACCATATTTGAGCTACTGCTACATTACCTGCAGACACTACAGTCAGAAAACGGTCTCACCCAGCATGCATAGCTGTCTGAATTACCCCTCCTGTATAAATGCAGTCCCACTATAGGTTACTGCCACCTGGTTATACACAAGTGTATTACACCAAAACTAAACGCAGAGGCAAACAAATGGAATGGCTCTTACACGGTTAAGTTTTAAATGTTCATAGTAAGGCCTTTAATTCAATGTGTTTTTTCAGCCAGATCTACAGGAAGCATCCTGAAGCATCCTGAAGTCCTCTGCATGTTCCCTGGGATGTTCTAAAGACCTCTGCATGTTCCCTGGGATGTTCTAAAGTCCTCTGCATGTTCTATGTTTAGGGTTTCATAAGGGGGCCGTTAAGGGACTGGTTTTCTAGACTTTTGGTTGCATAATAACATTATCTTTTTTTGACATTGCTTTCTTTGCCACCTTTGTTTTTTCTTTTTGCCTTTTTTCAATTATTCATTTAATTAACAATTCTTCAATGCAATTCATCTTGTACTGTAGCTGATCTGAATGAATTTGAGCGGAAAGATAACATACAATAATATAAATATTCCCTCTTGAAAGTTATACATTTGGATTAGTTAGATGTTGTTAGTATATTACAGGAAAACTTAAAATAACATACAAAATAAAAGTCCACTCTCTATAAGTAACTAATTGATGTGTCATTTTCGAGTAGCTTTAATCTAAAATAATGATACACATAGTGATAACTGAGAACTAGTGTGTGTTCTGCATGCATGCGTGTGTGTGTGTGTGGGGGGTGGGGGGGGGGGCATATTGGGCTCCTGAATAGTGCCGTGGTAACATTTATGCACTAACTGAAATGTAAGCCACTCTCAATCAGCCCGTCTGCTAAATGATTACAATGTCCGATGTAAGTCACTTTCACCACTAAAAACCAAGTGGTGTATTTCTGGATAAGAACAGGTTGAAGAAACACTATCATACTGTGTAAAACAAAAGTGATATTTTCCACAAACCATGTTTACGTCTTTAATTGGGACTATTAAAGTTGATGAAAAATATTTACAGCCTGATTTCAAATAGTGCTTCCTTCTGACGTATATACTATTTGGCATTCATGAAAATGTATAGGGTTCCGAAAAACATCCAACGGTCGACTCCTCAGAGGAGGATTCCCACAGTGTCTTATCAGTTATACACAGGAGAAGCCAGAGGGTTGGATTTAGCACACTGTGACTCTGGTCAGAGTCAGAAAAAAACCCAACTACAATTACAAGACACTATTGGAATCTTCATACCACTGATGTTAGATTTCAATTAAGGCAGACTCATTGGTTGATTATTTGAAATACGAGGAAAGGAGTCAGCCTTACGATTGCGTACCGGGCGTTGACATTTGTGGGGGTCCTTTGGGACATGCCAAGGTTCCTCAGCCACTGCAGCATAGGGTGAATTTCAGCCCAGCGCTATCTCAGAACACTTATCTGTCCCACTATATTTAATACACCCCGTTTTCACCTCAGTGTCAGTGTGGGTGGACAGTTTCAGTTCTCCTTACAGTGGCCCGGGCTGAAGTTTACCATCAAGTCTTTCAGGTTTCTCATAGTGAGGGAAGCTTCCCTGTAAGCTTTCTTGTCAATCAACCCCGCTAATTAGTGATTCGGACTGATCTTACTAATTAAATATTTAGATGTAAAATGTTTATTTTTCTTTATTTCTGTCCTAATCACTATCCCTTTCATTCACAACCAGAGTAACCTCATTCTGACAGGACATTTGTGCCTTTACAGCATAGTGGTACATTAAACTTGACGGACTAGAACTAATCCTGCGCGCACTCATGCACACACACACACACACACACACACACACACACACACACACACACACACACACACACACACACACACTAACAACTTAATCATGTTTGTGTCTGTCTTGTCTGTGTAAATAGTGAATGTTGGTCCGTAAGCAGAACGTTTTCTTGCCTCTGTGTAAATGAGCAACTGAAAACCATGGCTGCAATAATCTTCTGAGTTATATAACGGTTACTGTCTCCTAGCTTTGTGAAGAGTTATTGGCCCAGTCTGCCCCATAATGCACTGCCAGTAGAACCTCAAACTGGGCCTGTGGTGGGGCAGCAGTGTATAGGTGTGAATTGCACAATCAGAATGCAAATTACATCACAAGCAGCAAACCATGAAACTATGCTCACACCTGCCGAAAGTACAACTTTATTGCCATCTTCAGTGGGAAAGAGTATTTTAGCAAGCTGGGGGCCATTTTCTGTTATCTGGGAAATGGTAGTATGGTTTCTGTCTGAGCTGTGTGGTTGAAAAAGTTCAAACTGATGTTGACTTTACGGGTGTGGTGGAATTATGTCTGTCTCTACTGATTCATCTGCCAACACACACCAACACTCACACAAATACACAACTTCGTGTTCCCACTTGCTCAATGTGCTAACGCAATAGGGTGGAATACCTCTGCCCTTTCTGTAAAAAGTCATGTTTAAAGATTTTATTTTATTTTTTTCCTGTTAAACTTAATACTATTAATACAGTAAAGTACGCATACCAGTATATATATTTGGCAAAACCGTGTTTTTTACACAGCTGCAAACTTCAAGCAGGAGGGTGTCATTAGTTATGATGGGAAGTTGTGACGTAAGTGGCCTCCCACTTGCCCGAGGAACAATAGAGGAGAAACAAGCCAAGTCTTGCCTGGATCACCTTATGAATACTTTTTAGTTAATCGTGTTCAGTTAGGTTCAAATTAGACTTGTGTCACTGATGTGTTGTGAATTCATAAGAATTTATACATGACTTAACAGGGTTTATAGTTTTTTTCTAGTCAACATTTCATGTTTTTTAAGGATCAAATAATATTCCATCTTTTAAAAATACTAAAATAATGACTTTCTAACTACACCGCAGTTATCAATAGGCTACAACAAAACGAATCAACATGTGTGCTGTTGGTAGCTCTTCCCCTCATTTTATTTCTTTCCTAACTCCCTCCTATCCCTCTCCTGTGTATACGCCCTATGACATGATAACAAAAGTTGGGCAAAGAAAAAATCACGGAAGGGAACGCAGCTAGTTTATCAAGTTTAAGCCTTGAGAAGAGTGCCTGAGAGTCTAACAGAGACAGAAAAAGAGAGTGAGCCTGGACAAGAGAAATTTCTGTGCACATTTGTACTTGTTCGCGATAACGGTGAGTAAATCAATGTTAAGGCATGTCTTGAATGTTTGATTTTATGTTAATTCAAATATGTGCTAATGGATCCAAAAGGGCCTCCCAGAAACAAACGTTTTTTTCAATTTTAGCTAATTTCCACCGTTCGTTCATCAATAATGGATAGTTTACGAATGCGAGCAGGTCTGCAGCACCAGGGATCGTGTTCTCCTTCTCGGTAACCCAAGCCTCAATCCCCTTACATTTCAGGAGAAACCGGAGAGTGTCTTTATTTATTTACTTGCCCTATTTCAGTCTTACCTCGGGACCACTCTACAAATCGACCGGATTAGTTAGGCTAAATGTAGAGGCGGGGGGCCCAAACCCACGGTGGGCACCCCAATCTTCTCCAGTTACGCGAGAGCTCAAGAATGGCTGGTGCTGCCGTAGTTGGCATTACAAGCTTGTGGACAATGACATCCGTTCGAGTCTGTCAACGGAATCGACACCCACAGTGGCCCAGTGAAACCGCAGCCAGGGCAGCTCCCTCGTCCCTCTTTTCACCCTGAATTATTCACGGTAGACTCCGGCAGCGCGAGTTGAATGGCAATGGCGACCTATGTGTATTTAATAGCGCGGGGGGGGAAATTGCATGTCCCAGCAGAGATGCGATGACAGCAACATGCAGGTATGGTTGCGGAAATGAGTCAGTCACACCTAGTAACCTACGGGTAGGAACTCATCCCCGCGGATTGCTTCTGATTGGGCGTCGTAAACCAGTGGACGTGGCTCTAAACCGAGACAAGACATTATGTATCTTTACCTAGCGCTCATTCTATAGACAGCCAGCAGAGGATCTCATAATTTGCAGCGCTGCCAGGGACCCAGCCAAAGCCACCTTCAAGCATAACATTTATACCCCTACTTCGAGCCCAGGCCTCTGCTCTGACTACTTGAATAGGGGAGACCACACCCTGATCAATTAAACATGTTATGTGGGAGTCCTGGTTTTTCCAGGTCATAAAATAAAACACCAAGCTAGTCCACTCCTCCATTGCCTGACCCAGTTCTGTCCAGGGTTCTGTTCTGTATTCTGCTGCAGCCCAGCCATATTCGTTTCCACACGTTATTCTCTGTTCGGATCTGAGACACCAATGGAACAATCTGCTCACCAATCACTCCGATATATAGGCCTCACAGGCACACGCAGCTTGTCCTAATTATGGACGATGTGTTTCGAAGGTGTCCTTTGCTCAGGACATCCACAGGTTTGTAAAATAGTGATGAGAAGGAAGAACATGACGAAAGATGACCAGCATTGTGGGTCTGTGGTTCGGGGGGTTGGGGAAGGTTACTGGAGATTGTGTGTGTGTATGTGTGTGTGGATAGCATCAAGAATCCTACACCTGCTGTCAAAAGAGTGGTGTGTTCTGCTCTCACCACTAATTAGGCTAATGCTGTAGCAGTACTAATTGGCCTTGGCCCAGGGCAAAGGTGTGTGTTTCTATTTGAGGGGGCGAATGTGTGTGTCTGTGTGTGAGATTTAACATGCGTTTTTGTGAACCAGTGTGTTTATGTGTGTGAGAATTAACATGCATTTTTGTGAGCCTGTGCGTGTGTGCGTGCGTGCGTGCGTGCGTGCGTGCGTGCGCGCGCACTGAGGATGTGACATTTGTGTCAGATTGAATCTGTGGGTTTTTACTCTACAGTTACCCTGATCACATCGCTCCAACACACCTGTCATTACTCATCACTATGACCCTTCCTTAGGACATCACCCCAACACACCTGTCATTACTCATCACTATGACCCTTCCTTAGGACATCACCCCAACGCATCCGTCATTACCATTACCCTTCCTTATAAGAACCCCAGCACACCTAACATTACCCATCACCATTACCCTTCCTTACAACCTCATCCCAACAAACCTAACATTACCACCACCATTACCCTTCCTTACAACCTCATCCCAACAAACCTAACATTACCACCACCATTACCCTTCATTACGACATCACCCCAACACACCTGTCATTACTCATCACCATTATCCTTCCTTAGGACATCACCCCAACACACCTGTCATTACGCATCACCATTATCCTTCCTTAGGACATCACCCCAACACACCTGTCATTACTCATCAACATTATCCTTCCTTGCAACATCACCACATTGCCATATTTTGCACAGCAGCTCTTTTTCCAATGGTTGGATGAACTGAGGGACTATTAGGTATATAGGTGTATAAAACCACTTAGTGTTTAGATTAGTATTGTAAATAAAGACACTAAATATTACTATGGCAGGTTTGAATGATTCCTCACCCCCGACCTAACAGAGGTTGAGAGGAGTGAGAGAAGGTTAAGAAGGTTAGAGAAGGATGTGGAGGAGGTAGAGAAGGAGGTGGAGAACGTAGCAGGGAGGTCTTAACTGTAGTAATGTGAACCTTTGGCTTTCTGCCTGCTTTTGGTGATCAGGTATCCTCCCAGGTCAGAGGTCACAGCACCTATTGTGTTTACCTCACAGACTGGTGCTCCATTCTCCCCCACTGCTGTCCCCCACCTTCTCTCTCCCTGCCCCCACCTCTTCTCTCTATCACTCCCACTGCTCCCCTTCTCTCCAATCCTTCTTCATCCATTTATCCATTCTCCCCTCTGCCCCCCCTCCTCTCCCTTCTATTTGCCTCCCTCCCCGCTTTCCCCTCCCCCTTACCCCCTCTCTCCATCCCTCACCTCTCCCCACACCTTTCTGCATTCCTCCAATCACCCCTCTGTCACATCCCTAGGTTCCTTTGTTCACCTCACTTCTTCCTCCTATCTTCCTCCATCCATCCCAGACACCCCCATCCTTCCTAGGTAGTTTAGACATTTTTAGTGAGTCTTTGATTCCTCTTCTCTCCTCTCCCTGTAGTAATGGAGTCAGCCATTAAGACAGTGGTCGGTGTGTATCTGAAGTCTGCCAAAGGGAAGGAAAGTCTAGGAGACAAAGACTTCCAGAACATGGTCAAGAAACAGCTTGGCAACATCATGACTGTAAGTTCCACCTAACCCACTATAACTATGTCCTCCTTTCACTACGTGTCTACCACAACCCTAGCCCTTAACCCTGTACTTGACTCTGTATTCATGTCTCCACATCCTAGTTAAACCTAAACCTAGCCTTAACACTATATTCATCTTTCCACACCCAGATCCAACCTAATCCTGTATTGATGTTCTCACATTCTCGTCAAACCAAGCCCTAAAATATAACCTAACTCTAGCCTTAACCCTGGATGAATGTTCCCACATCCTGGTTTGATCACAACCTAACCCTAATATATAACCTAACTCTAGCCTTAACCCTGGATTAATGTTCCCACAAGATTGATAAATGACTTTTCTCCTTTACCCCCCCCCCCCCCCCACACACACACACACACACACCCACACAGGGAACAGACAGTTCCTCTGCCGTCAAGGAAATGCGTAAGGGATTGGATGAGAACGACGATGGGAAGGTCAGCTTCCAGGAGTACATGACTCTGATTGGCTACCTGGCCAACACCCTCAGCGAGGAGAAGACTGCAGCCAACAATGCACCTGCCTCTTAGGCACTCCATTAGGCTTCATAGACATTCTATAAGGCTTCTTTGGCAGTCTATAAGGCAGGATACTTCAGTCCTAGTTCTCAGCACCCGGAGGATGTGCAGGCTTCATTCCACCACTGACACATCAGGTTAAAGTAAAACGGGTCTGAATGGAGTTGAATGGTGTGTAGGTTCACATGGCAACAGTTGAAGAGCACTGACCTACTGCCTCATACTCCAGTAGAGGATCAGAAACATGTCTTGGACTCCCCCCCCCCCCTTTCTTTAGACCTCATCACTGCATGCATTATCCTCACACCAGTTACTTCCAAGTATTGAACCCTGCAAATACACTACAAATCTGTATCTGTGTATATGTTACCCACTGGCTTTATAAAACTGTTATGAAGGCATTTTTAAAATAACGTGACTGTTGTGGTTCTTTATTCTAACTGATGAAAATTGTTTGGCACAGTGTACTGTTAATTACATTATACGTTTACAGTATGACCTTCTCTGGGTGATCCTGTGCCAGGATGTCTCTCTATCTCTCATACAAGCACACACACACACACACACACATACTGACCTTAAAACCTACATGCTGATACGTTTCCATGGCCACCATCAGCAGTGCCTCCTTAATGTAGTCATGTCACACTCTGTGGTCCACAACACAACAGTATATGGAAACTGGACACCGACCATCAATTTTCCTCTGCAATGCATGCATGAACACGCACACACGTTTCAGAATGCAGTGCTAAAGTGCCCCAAGTTGAGATAAGCACTACAATAAATAAAAGCAGATCTACATAATACAAAAGGTGGTCTATACTGCAACAAAGACAGATCTATACAAAATGCTTTTGTAACACATACCTACAAAATACACCAGGGGTTACATAATGTAACAAATATGGACCTGTACAATACATCAGGGATTACATAATGTAACAAATATGGACCTGTACAATACATCAGGGGTTCTATAATGTAACAAATATGGACCTGTACAATACACCAGGGGTTCTATAATCTAACAAATATGGACCTGTACAATACATCAGGGGTTACATAATGAAACAAATATGGACCTGTACAATACATCAGGGCTTCTGTAATGTAACAAATATGGACCTGTACAATACACCAGGGGTTCTATAATGTAACAAATATGGACCTGTACAATACACCAGGGGTTACATAATGTAACAAATATGGACCTGTACAATACACCAGGGGTTATATACTAATGCAAAGACATTTGCGGTATAAACCAGGGGCTGTGTGCTATAACAATCCCTTACACATTTTGACAAGTTTTGATTTATATTAAACCTCAATTATCGATGTTCAGTTTCATATAAAGTGATAAGATCAATTGATAGCTGCAGTGATGTATAAATGACTTTCCAAACAAAGTCCAGTTTCTTTGACACCTCAGGCTTTAGAAGGCTGTACTTCAGCTCTGAGCTTAATAAAGACATTAGAAAAATCCTCAAGAGTTTGAACAGGCCAATAGGAAGTCTAGGGAAGTCTAGGGAAGTCTAATCAGCAACCTTCAGACAATCTTTTTTTATGACAGGTAAATGCCCACACCATTCAGTTTTTTGGACACATTGTTCAGGTATGCCAAAGAAACCCAGAGTAGGTTGTTTTATCTCAAGGATTATATTTTGTCTTTGAAAGACTGTGTATTGTTGGCCCCATATACAGGTGCTGGTCATATAATTAGAATATCATCAAAAAGTTGATTTATTTCAGTAATTCCATTCAAAAAGTGAAACTTGGATATTATATTCATTCATTACTCACAGATATACTTCCAGACAGACATTACTGACAGACATTACTTCCAGATATATTTCAAATGTTTATTTCATTTAATTGTGATGATTAAAACTGACAACTAATGAAAATCCCAAATTCAGTATCTCAGAAAATTAGAATATTACTTAAGACCAAAACAAAAAAAGGATTTTTAGAAATGTTGGCCAACTGAAAAGTATGAACATGAAAAGTATGAGCATGTACAGCACTCAATACTTAGTTGGGGC
>JACXGI010000156.1:145277-180067 GCA_016801175.1 Esox masquinongy | reverse complement strand
ATCTCTGTACTCTCTATACTTGCCAGTTTTGGACTTCGCTAGCACCAACCCCAGATTTGCGGCTACGTCGGTGGCTCTGCCCCCCGGTAAACAGTGTACGATCGCCGGCTGATTCTTTAGTCTAATACTGCGGGTAATGGAATCGCCGATGACTAAAGTTTTCAGTTTTTCCGGGCCACCGGTAGAAAATGCCTGCCGACCATTCCCCTCCGAAAACGGCTCGGGCCTTGACTCCGACTCCAGTGGGGAAAACCTGTTAAAAATCTCAGTCGGCTCTAGCAGCGACCCAGGTTTAACTGGTCGACGGCATTTCTTCCCAGTGACCAAGAGAAAGTTTTTGCCCGGCTGCAGGAGCTGTGCCGGGGGGCTAACAACACTGTCGTTTCTTCCTGGTGGCACAGACGCAGTTTTTTCCATTTCTACACTAACATAATCCTTGCCTGACATTTGCGTCTGAAGCCGAGCCTCTAACTCTGCTATCTTTACCTGAAGACGATAGTTCTCCTCCGTGTTGTAGCTACAATCACAGTGATAAGGCATAGTAATGGTACTTAGCTTCGGGTTTTCAGGGGTGAGTAGTTCCGTTAATTATGTCCAAATAGAGTCCCGGTGTAGAAAAGTTGGGTAAAAAGGTCAACAGATAAAAATATTGCGTTGGTAAACTCTTGAAGTAGAATTTAACCAATTAGTTTACAAAGAGTACATTCGAAAAAGTTTGGCAGGTAGCCAGGTAGGTAACAGCAAGCAGCGTACAGCACGTCAACAATCCCACAATGAAAAGGTTGAAAAGGTTTATAGAACTCTGGCTCCTATCTCTTACCGGTACTAGTCTAAGTGTTTACTCTTAGGGGCTACCTTATTACTTGACTTGATTTATGCAAAATAGTTTAGCGGCTTATGTATTTTTAGACATCTTTTGGAAAATATATTATAGTTTATATATGCCCGCTGTGATTCAGTGTGGAATGAAATGCCTGCACACCCAGCAGATCTCCAGATTTAGCGGGTTTGTTTCATACAGTAGCCTAACAACTGAATGTATTTCAACAGCCCTTATCAAGGGTGTGTGCAACAAAAGTTAAACATTTGGGGGGTATCTATTATGTTATATCAACTTTATATTTCCAGTCATCTTGTTGCATGGCCTTTTTCAAGTTCGGAGTACTTAAACATTTTTAAATGTTCATTTACTTTATATTAAACTAACACTAATTTAATTAAGTGATTGAATCCTGTCACGGTTTAGACAATTTATTCAGTTTGTGTGCATCTTGGAGAGTACATGTGAAAAAATCTCTCAGGAATGAATTGTGGACTATCAAGGGAATATGGTTCATTGACAGTTCGATAGCCAAACTCATACCCATGCACTTGGGCAGAAGTATATCGTATCTAAAACCTAGTGAGTTTTACATAGGTTACGAACAGTCCATTTCTTTAGTATGGTGTTGAATTGGCCTTTTTTAGTGTCATTATTATGGCCAGTTTTTTAGAAGTCTGTAGCTACAGGATTGCCAACATTGATAGAGTTGGAACAGGTGTGCACCTACTAAACTCCAATCTAGTTGTTCGATGTGCTGTCAACTTTTCTATCGCTGCCTTGTTTTTGTCCTTCCAGTAATGGCTTGAATAGAAGATTAGTCTGAGGTGATTGTATGCAAAGAGCGTGTTTTCCAAAAATTGGATGAGGTAGGTAGCAAGTGACTGCTTTATTTAACTTGATTAGCCGATGTAAGGTATATCTGACCAAAGATCTTAAAAAAGACGATTCCCAAAATCTGTCCAGATGTCGAGCAAACTAATTTAACCATTTGGTCTCTTAGTGTGACCCATGTTATCACATTTATCTTTGGTTAATTCGGACAAACAAAGCTGGCCACGCCCACAAACGTTAGCTTCTTTAACTAATAACTAGTAAATACCAACTTCCAGAAAGGTTTTACACAATCATTTTTGCCATTTGTCAGTGATATGGTAAGCTGTGTATACTAGTTGTTAATATATTTATATTTTGTGTCAGCCATATTGTTTATTTTAGCTAAATGTAACTGCTGGTTTTGGCTGTACTCAGAGCTAGAACAAACATTAGTTACCCTTCATATCCAGATTTGCATAAGGGACAACAAAAGACAACAGACAGAGATGGTGGCAGTGGAACTATTTAAAGAACTCTTGGAAAAGGGGAGTTTTTCAGTGTTTTTTGAAGATAGGTAGAGACTCTGCTATCCAAGGCTCCAAGGGACTGTGGTTCCACCGTTGAGGTGCCAGGACAGAAAAGAGTATTAACTGTGTGGATCGGGAACTGGTCGAAAGGGCAGGACTGTCAACAGCCCAGAAGTGGCCAAATGAAAAGCCCAGGTTGGGATGAGAATTGCCTTAAGGTAAGCACCATGGCCTTGTAGCGGATGTGAGCTTCAATTGGAAGCCATTGGAGTGAGGGAGGAGCGGGGTGACATGGGAGAACTTGGGAAGGTTGAACACCAGGTGGGCTACTGCATTCTGAATAAGTTGTAGGGGTGTGATGGAACATGCTGGGGACCTCATGGATAATCCAGAAGCGAAATGAAAAGCACATGGATTAGTACCAGTACCAATTCCTGTGTGAGGTATGGTCATACTAGAGCATGTACCTACAGGACTGAGTCACTGCCTTGATGTTCTCAGAGAATGACAAGGTGTTCTGTAGGGTCACGCCAAGATCCTTTGCACCCAGGGAGGGGGACACAGTGGAGTTGTTAAACGTGATGGACATGTATGGAAAGGACTTTCTGCGGAAAAAAAAGTGGCTTTATCTTGACAAGGTCAAGTTTGATATGACCAAAACTCTATCAGCCAGACATGCACAGATGTATGTTACCGCCTGGGTGTTGTTAGGGGAGTAGGAGAAACATTTAGTCTCATCTGCATAGCAATGATTGGATAGACCATGTGAGGATATGACAGAGCCAAGTCACTTTGTGTACAGAGATAAAATGAGAAGGTCTAAAACCGAGCCCTGGGGAACACAAATAGTAAGTAGACATGGGGTAGACACCGATCCTCTCCACGTCACCTGGGGGGAGCAGTGTGCAAGGTAGGATGAAATCCATGAATGTGCTGAGCCAGAGATACCATGTTCTTGGGCGACTAGACATCACTAGCTGCAGGATATCATCTGGAGACAACGGGACAAGCTTAGAATTTCGAGTGATAAAGTGGCAGCAGATGAAAAGGAAGAGAAAGTGGTGAGGAAGAAGTAAAAGGATGATAGGTCATTCTGAAGTTTTGTTTTCCTCCTTTTTTGCTCAGCTGCCCTAAGTCCTCTTCTGTGAGTTAGCAGTGACTCGTTTAGCCACAGAGCAGTAGGGGGACAGCGAAGGCGGCTCGGAGAAAAGGGGAAAGTAGGAGTTGTAGGACTGCATTAAAAAAGACCCAGGATACTCTTAAAAACCTTAGCAAAGCCTCATCTTCCTTCAACATGGAAAAAAGGACAAATCCACAATCCTGAGGAGGCCAGAACAGCTCATAACAGACTTCATGTCCAGCAACAACACGACACACTGATTGAAAGGTTGGTTCAATCAGTGTGTCGTGTTGAAAGGTGGTTGGGTTAGCCAGAATCGCATAGGCTGGGACAAACACAGGCACCACAGAGGCAGATCGCAGGCCGAAGCACACCAAGCACAACTTGCAGAGTCAGTTGAATCAAAGAGTCAGGACAGTTTCCACTTATATCCTCCACAAGTCAAACAGGTCTGCTTACAGGGAACAGAAAAAATGTCAATCTCACAGTGACAGCTCACAGTGACAATGCCCAAAGGGCAGTGCTTAATTTGTAAATCAGCAGGTCCCAGAACACATTTGGGCACACGACAGACATGGATCCGGTTGGCAAATCGACACGAATAGGCTACGGCACATCGGTAGCACAAACAGTGGAAAACAAAAAGCTAAAATTTTCACAATCTTGTCAGGCAGTGCTGAGGCTACAAGAGGTTACAGGAAAAGATAACTGAATGAACTCTAAACACTTTTAGTAGTTTACAGTGCAAAGCAAACACAGTGATGGAAAAAGACAAGTCATGCGCAGCAGACCGGATCTGTGAAAAGTAGGTGCCGGAACAAACTGAGGAAAATCTGGTGCTGGATCTTGTTCCGGCAGGATCCAGCTCAAATTAACCACTACCAAAGGGGATGTAACCCAAGGTGGACAGTTAAACTGCCGCTGCAACAAGTAGACCTAAGTCAAAGATCTTCTTGTACAACATTTTGTTTTATCCTTCTAAAAAAAGCATTCTGCAATTTCTGCCCACTGGCTGTAAAAAACTGCCCCAGAAAAGGTGTACCACGTCATGTAAAGTATGTGCAGATAAAGAATGTGTCCCTTGTCATCAGAACTATTCATTTTCAAACTTCATACGACTCATAGAATATAAACATATAGGCCACAATTTGTAATGTGGAGTGAAGGGTAGAAGCAAGTGCAGATGGTAGTTTTAATGCAGTCGAAGTAATCCAAATGTACAGAGAACATGAACTAAGTGTGGACGTATAATACAATGTACCACACAAAATGACAACAACACAAGGTACAAACAAAACAACACAAAGTCCATGGGGAACAACTATGGAAGCTGGTGATTAGGAGGTCATGTCACCTCGCACCTTTCAACCTTTATGTTAACAAAAGCATAATTTTCAATAAGGGTGTTTAGGTTTTCAATTTCCACTGTATTAACGGTATATTACATATTCTGATCAAAATGGGAGGTCTAAAAAATGGGCTTGTTATTTTCAAAAGTTCCCAAGTATATCTATAACTTACAAGTTCCTTATAAGTTTAACTTAATAACATAACTTACAATGAAGAAAATTCTTCAGAATCCAGTCCCTAAAACAAGCGTAATCCCCTACCCTAATCCAGGTTGTGTCATTGGCAAGGTGGTTTGGCAGCATTGTGGAAAGGAAGTTTGGAATGACCAAGACTCTTCCTAACCCAAATCAAATGATTAGGTCTGAATGCCTAGCACTACACGTCTGGCGAAAACAATGTACCGCTCAACTGGCTAAGACCATCCCTATGATAAAGCATAGTGGTGGGAGCATCATGCCATGGGGATGCTTTTCAGCAGTGACTGGTAGACTGGTCAGGATTTAGGGGAGGATGAACAAAGAAAAATACAGAGGCTGACCTGATGCAGAGCACACAGGAACTCAGATCTTTCAGCTCAACAATGACCCTTAGCCCATAGCCAAGACAACGCTGTAGTGTCTTTTCAATAAATTGGTACACATCTAAAAATGTGTTTTCACTTTGTTATTAATTATAAATTAAGTCTATGATACAACAAAATGTGGAGAAAAGGAAGGGGTCTGAATACCTTCCCGAAAGCACTGTGTAGTGGATGCCTATGCATGGCGATGCAACCCTCAAATGTAAAATTACTTGAAGCCCTCAATTGGTTTAATGACTTACAGCACAATTATTAAAAATGAACAGCTGGCATGGTGTAGCCAACACATGCAAGTGCAACACAGCTAGTTACAGTAACTGACATCTTTGAGGACAGACTCATATCACACCCTTCATTTGCTCTTCCCTCGTTTGCATACAGCCCATTCTTAGGCAACATAATAATTCAAGAGAATGTTTTAACCAATTTCCAATCTCACCACAATTATAGCTGCATGTCCTTTTCTCCCTGTCTCAGCATACAACATATTCTTAATGCATCAAGCAAGGATTAAAGTGCTGGCCAGCCTTAACAACGCTCTTTCATATGTTTATTGAGAGCCCTGTAAAGTTCTCTCAAACCCACTGGTCCTCACTTTGTTATAAATTCCCCAAAGGCTTAAGGGACGGGTGATTTCAAAGATTGATCTCCTTTTAAAACATTGGTTTAGAAGTAATAAAGGGTCAGTGTGCTCTGGCACTTGGCTGACTGAGGATTCCACTTCTTCAGAATCTTACATATAGTGTCATTTTTATTTCACCATTTACATTTTACAAACCAAGTATCTCTGAACCTAAAAGGTACTGTGACTTTGTTGCAGTGTTTTTGCATGACTGTGCAATTTGATGTTGAGATATAGGATATATATAAACAGGGGTGTAGCACAAAATTCTGGGCCCTGTAAATAGACGGTCTCTGAGGGCCCCTCCCCTCTTTATTCAAGATTCAAAAATTTTTCGAGGACCCCTCTACACGTTAAGACCCTATATACTTAGTACACCTTGTCCAACGCCACTGTATATAAATACTGACATGAACATTTAACAAGTTTACATATACATTTTATGAAATTATATGTTCAGTATATTGAGTTTCATGACACCTAGAAGACAGCTGTCTCCATCCCACCCCCCGTATGTCTTAATGACCTGGGAGTTTTTACTTGTTTAACATAGAGTACATAATATGTTAAGCAAATAAAGGGCGGGGAACATGCAGTAATGATGCCCAGACAAGGTTTGGTAAGTGGTCAGACAGCTGCTAGACGTAGCTAAGAAATGGCCTATGGTGAGGGTCTCTCAAAATCCAAGCAGGTCAGAAAACTGTTGTCATATCAAATTTGGGCCAAATATTGAATAGACAAATTGTTATACAATAGCATATTTTACATTTAATGTGTCATATTTCCTATATGAGTCATGTCTCAACAAAGATTGCAAGCTGCCTCCAAGGGATTTCCCTTTTCCATTGGTTGGTTGATATTAAAATCTCTTAATTTGCTGAAAAATTATATAATCTCGCCTTTAAGAAAGGCCAAGTGAAATGTCAAGCTCATTGGGAGTTCCGCCTTCTACCCTGTTACAAATTAATGCTTGACCATGACTTTGTTTTTTTGTTCTTCATCATGTTGAGCAGAATGCTTGTCTATGCTAAATGTAACAACTAGATATGGGCAACCTGCTGCAATTTAATTGTCTACTTAGGGAAATGTCTCCATTCCTGGTGTTGCATGCTAAGGTTGTTTGAGGTGTGACAAATTTATTACATTTTCTACATTTGAGTCATTTGACTCTCTTATCCAGAGGGACTTCCAGTAAGTTCATACATTTTAAGAGAGCTAGGTGAAACAGCCAAACAGTTTAATTGTAAGTGCATTCTAATTACTTACTAATAAGCTGAATGAGTAAATTGGCAAAATCAGTGCAAGAAAGAAGACCATACAAATTATATACATAGAACATGAAAAATCTAAGTTTGCAAAAGACAACAGTGGTGGTGACAGTGTAGCTATTTTAGTTACTCTATAAAAAGGTGAGTTTTCAGATATTTTGTGAAGGTAGATAGAGACTCTGCTATCCTGGCTTCCAAGGGAAGCTGGTTCCACAGATTGGGAACTGGCCGAAGGGGCGGGACGACCAAGCGCCCAGACGTGGCTGAACAGAGAGCCTGGGTAGGGATGTAGCTTTTTAGCATTGCCTGAAGGTAGGGAGGAGAAGCTCGTCTTGTTTCCTCGGCACGCAAAAACCATAGCCTTGAAGCGGATTCGAGCTTCAACTGGAAGCCAGTGTATTGTGAAAAGAAGCGGTGTGGCATGGGAGAACATGAAGTTGATTTGTTATTTTTTGCAATTTGACTGTTACTGTATGTTTTTATTATAATTGTTGGATACGTACAGGGGTTTTCAAATACCAGTTTCAAACCAATAACAAATCATGAATACAGTAAAACATCTATTAAAATATTACTAAGTGAAATTGAATGGACAAAGACCCCTAAGGAAAACATTTTCTCAGATGGGTTAGGACTTGCACAGCACTGTAATTTATGGGGCTATGTCACTTGGATCTCACAGCCCCCAGCTTCGTACACAGTGTGCATACATTAGACCTGTAACATTGAAGCATGGAGGCTGGACACATGCACAGGGAAAACGGTGGATATTTAATAAAAAGAACTAAGACATAGCAAACAGAAACAAAACAGAACAACGTTAGAAACCAAACAAAGACAGACAAGACACACAAGGAAAGGAGGAACTTAAATAGGGAGAGTGATCAGGAAAACAGGTGAGGGTAATGCCAAGAAACAGGTGTCCGTGATCCAAATGAGGAAGAGAGGGAGTTGGATCTCACTGCCAAAACGTGACAAAATCAGGTTTGCAAATGACCATGGGATCATTTTGGGATGCGCAATCTTCGATCTTTGGTCAGCTACCATAAGCTATTGGTTTAGTGTCTTCTGGGCCAGCTTTAGAAGTGCTGGGATTAAACCAAGTGTTTTACTGAGTGACTGACTGAAAGGCATCTTCTGGCTATGTCCAGAAAACACCATTCCCCTGAAATGGGAATTAGATACAAACATTTAAAGGCTTTGAGCTATCAGAATGCATTGAGGAGCTGTTCTGAATCACTGAAGCAATGTTTGAGCAGTCATTAATAGCAGCTGGATGGTGGAGCTTTCATTGTTTCACTTGCCATTTAAGGCATGATTGTAAAATTGCTCAGTAGATTAAGATGTTTGAGTATACAACCAAAGTGTGATTCCCTGTTCCCTCCTTCAGGGAATAGTGGTTATAGACAAATAGCGAAAGTTGAACATCTAGTGGTAACATGGCAATTAGAGTTTTGTTTAAAGTCTCTCTCCTCTCATTCTTTACCAGTCAGTGCTTACTGCCCCACACTAATCGTCCATGTTTTTGCATCCTTAAAGTTATGATTTTGATGAAGCAATCTTTTAAATTTTATTAGGCATGTCCAATTCATAATTCTCTGTACCAAAGTCATAAATTTCTCGAGTTGGGCTCCTTCCCAATATTCAGGCCAACCATGCCACATTGTCTCTCCATATTAAAAACTGAAGAACTTAATCACATCCAAGACAACAACTTTGTTTTTATTAAGAGTAAATTGTTTGTAGCAATGAGTCCCGACAAAGTAGAGATGGGAATAGCAGGAACAAAAAGATTTAAGTGTTTTTTCCCTCCCCTCCTTCAATTTGGAGACTACCGTCGGCAGTAGCAATAACTGTAGATTAGCAGTAGGGGGATTTCTCATGGGAATAGGGCTACACAGAAAAAGCCTTCCAGGCCTGATACCTCTGCTTCATTGTCCTTCGCAGCCCCCGTATTTACCCCTTTTACGGCTCTTCTGAGGGACAATTTGTGTGTCGACTCTAGTTTTATTTGTTGGTACTTGGTGGAGGGTAGAAGAGGACATCAAATGAAAGCCATTAATCACCTCAAAGGCTGTGAAGAGATAATTGTGAAGGGAGAGAGAGAGGAAGAGAAGTTAGGAAGAAGAGCCTAAGGGCAGAAAACAAAATAAATCAGTAAATGTGGTGTGGTGACTCTTACAAGTGCAATATAACAACCATGCCTTCAATTTCATCCAACTCTTTTTGCCAAGAGTACTAAAGAACATAGAACAAGAAAAAACATGACATATAACATGTTAAGCTTAAATGTCACGTGAATTCATATACAGGTATGTCACATGTATTGAATTAAGAGTTCACATGTTCGCACCAATATTCTCATACAAGAAGAAAAAAAAGTTTTCACTCCAGATTTTTATTGCAATTTGCAGTTTCACCTCTAACTCCATTTAAAAATGTAACTTTGTAATGTGGAATAACAAGTTCAATGTAAAAAACTTGTTATTTATGATGTTTAATGTAGGTGGGGCAAGCACAGGAAGTAGTTAGTTGGAATTGGGTCCAGTTAACATCTGGTAGGTTTAGAGGTCATCACTATTTTAGTGAACGTGTTGAGCAATACCGGATTAAAACATTTTAGCGTCCTCATTGATCTTTGGTCTTAACAGTTCTGTGCAATCTCAGGAGTTTTGAAAAAGTATGCTTATTGGGACAGTACTACCTCCAGGCGGAAGTTAGGACCCAGCAGCAGCCCCACTCAGCACTTGAATAATGGGGAATCAGGCATAACAGGGAACACCTGTGGGGTTAATCGTCTCTCTTCCTGTCACCTATAAAGCCAATGCCGGATATCAAGGCAGGCATGCAGGCAGAACTGGGAGAGACTATGCTTGAGAGGACATGGCCAAGGAAGCGATGCTGAGGAACAGGCATCAAGAACTTGTTGCTTAATATTGTTGTTTTACTTTCCACTTTAGAGCCGGTTGGACTATTTCTTTTGGGATTTTGTTCCAGTTACCCCTTTAGTTGCGCCTTCGGGATTGTTTTTGTCTAATCATCTGAAAAATAATTTCACAAAGAGAAAGGTTTCCTGGCTTGTGGCGAAAAGGGCCTGACTATTTGGGTCCTTTTACATTATTTAGAGGGGAGACTGATATTATTCATAATAAGAAATGAATGAATCCAAAATGAATGGCAACTTCAATTGTGAAATACAGCTTTTTAATTAGCATTGCAACAAACTCTAGGCTGATCGAGCAGATATGAACACTCTTTCAATTGTCTTTCCAGGCTAGTCTAAATACGTAAACTTTCTAGTGGCTTGCTTTAGCGCTTTGGTATTTTTGTATGCTAGGAATTAGTTTGTTGTTGGCAGTTTGTTTTGTTTTTAGTGGTGCAACCGCATCTAAGGAATTATATAGGTTGAAGTCTAAATGCTGCAGAAAGACAGTTAGATCCACAATATGTATTCCATGAGACAAAACTAAATTAAAAAAATGATTGTGGCAATGTATAGGCCTGTGTAAACAGAAATTTTTTTTGTTTTCGTGGAGGGGCGCCATTATGTGCACTGATGTTTTCTGAAGAGAGGTTCACTGTCTCAGACAGAATTTTTTAAATATATTTTAAATATAGGAAAGACACTTAAACATGATTATTTATCAAGTTTGTCATTTACACGTTTATTTGAATAATATGTATTGGGAATAACTGTAAAGGTCAATTACATTCTGTTTTCAAGTAATATTTTGCATATTTCTTTATACATACAGGGGCTTTAAAAAAAACAAATCCATTTCCTAAATCATCAATCTTATGAACATTGTTGAACAACTGTATTTCTTAGAATAATAAACACTGGAAATAAAGGTAGAATACTTTTGAAGAGATCTTGGACTGGGGCATAGGTTCACCTTTCAACAGGGCAATTATCTTAAAAAAACTGCCAAGGCCTTTGACAGACTGACATTTTTCCTATTTGCAGCATGTGTAGAGAACACACATGTTCTGATTAAGTAAATTCTTTAGAAACCACATTGTATTTACTAGACATCCAATGCATTCCCAGACAGTTCAAGATACATTGCCGGTATTAATAATGTGCCTCATAGTCTCTAACATTCAGTCATCATAGAGAGGAAGAATATGGTAATGAGATGCCCACTCTCTTTGTTGCTTGAAGACAGTAAGCAACTACATTCAAGCACGTCTTTTAGGGAATTCTCTTTTGTCTGTTGGAATGTTGTGGCAACCCAGAGGCAAGATATTAAAACACTGAAACAAAAATGTTTAGCCCCATGAATGCTACTCAACATGAATATTAAATCCCTTATGTTGTCATTGAGAATTTATTCAAATTAGAATATCAACTAGTCATTCATATAAAAGAACAATTAACAGTAATAGGTCCATTGGGTGAAATTAGAAATTCAGCAAAAGTTGTTTCTTCCCCTTATTGAACCATAAAAAAGATTTGGGAAAGTTAGCATACGGTGGACTGCAAATTATGACCTATGTCTGCGCCTCTTTTGGAAGAAACTGCTTTTGACACATGCTGCATTGAGAAGATTTGGTAATCAGTGCAAATTTTTCTTCCTAATTTCTCATGCACACTGACAACCCAATTGCCATTCAAATTAATCTGGCTGTTTAACACAGGGCATAAAAGCTAATGAGGTAGAGACATGTATTATGGCTTTAACTGTCTGCTGTCTGTAATAGATGCTCTGTGTGATTTTTCTCTTAATAGTTAATTCTCTACATTGTTTTCACCATGTTTCTAGTTTGTCTTAAAGACAACATGTACATATTAAAATTTTTTGGTTTCTCTCATCAAGTCTAACCAGAACCACTGTTAAAGTTCAGGAGGTTTTAAAGTGCAGATCCTCGAACAATTTCAGGAGATATCTTTTTACAATGTCCATGACCTCATTGTATCATACTGTCTAGGCCGCAGGCACAGTTGAAGAAGGAAAGGATATCAAATCACAGATTCTGTTGTTGTAACTTTTAATTGGTGTGAAATTACTTTTTTGATGAAGGCATAAGCGGCTAATTTCAACGGGTGTAAAAGAGTTTGATATGGCTGTCAGACAGTTGATGGAAGCTGTGCATGCAATGCTTTATATTGCATCATTCTTGTATAAACAAACAAATGTCAATGGTTTTCTGAGCTGCACTGTTAAACAAGGAAAAATGGGGCCACCATAAAACACACAGATGCACTTGAATAGCCCACCATGTCCAGATTACATGAGTAGCTAATGAGCCAGGACATTCCGGGGATCATATCCTTATTCTTTGTCATAAAAACTGGATTAACATTAACATTTTAACTGTAACAGCAATGTTAATGTCTGGCTGGGAGATAAGAATGGAATCAAGTGTGCAAGGTAAATTGGTGCTGGCGATACCAGTCAGTCAAGTCTGACCATGAAATAAATTCACGCAAATGTCACAAAGTTGTAAAATTTTTCAGTGAATAACAAGTCTCCACATTCTTATTGAAAATGCAGGCCAAAATTAAGACAAAACATGAGACATTTTCTTTTACAGGTGGACGTAATTTCTAGAGATATCTCAAGGATAATTAAAGAACACAAGATGCATCATCATTTGGGGAATCATGACAAAGGGTCTGAAAACATTTTTGTTTTCATTATGGGGTTTTGTGTGGAGATTGAAGGCAAATATATATATATATATATATATATATATATATATATACAGTGTCTCAAAAAAGTGAGTGCACCCCTCACATTTTTGCAAATATTTGATTATATCTTTTCATGTGACAACACTGAAGAAATGACACTTTGCTAAAATGTAAAGTAGTGAGTGTACAGCTTGTATAACAGTGTAAATTTGCTGTCCCCTCAAAATAACTCAACACACAGCCATTACTGTCTAAACCGCTGGCAACAAAAGTGAGTACACCCCTAAGTGAAAATGTCCTGGGCCGCAGGACATTAAATAGGCAGACTGGACTGATGAAATCATCCGGAATGCTCATCTCTGCAGTGCTCATTTCATATCAAAGTTTTGTCCACTATTTATCACACACAGTCAAAATCAATGATGTAGTTATAATAATAACGATGAATTAGTAACAGCAGCAACCACAAAGCTGGCATTCTCAGTAGGCTAATGCACAATGGTAAACACCATGGACCAACGTTAGCAACATTAGCTAGCGTATAAGCAGAATTAGCATGCAAACAAACCAAATTGCTCATACTTAGACAGTTTAGCTTACATCACTCAGTATTTATGCAAGCATTTAATGAATGAATAATATGAATGAATAAATGTTTTCACTTATCTTTACCAAGCGTCCAATAATTCTGGAGGGGTTGGTTTATAGGCCTATTGCGTGAGCATGCATAGAAGTAACTTACCTAGCCTGTTCACAAAACTTGGCCTAGAAAACATATAGTAGGCTGGTGAATGTCTAAACTCACAACCAGATCTTCAGAGCCTCTGAAATACTTGTTGTCACCTCAGAAAGTCAGCAGTGCTTTAAATCCATTGAGACAGAATTAAAACCTGAATGCATAGCCCTGGCAGCAGACAATGATAAAAAAAACAACACACCTACAATAGACAATAGGCAAAGACCACAACCAAAAAGACAACATGGCAGAACTACAGTTCATTGGCACACCAGATGAAGCAGATACAGGTGTCAGGGAATGTTAGTTATTTTGTCTTCAAACAGTACAATGGCACACAGTGCAACTAAGACTCCTTACCCTGTGTTTAGAATACACAAAACATCTGGATAGCCACACTCGCATAGCCTGAAGTTGCTTGCTTGTAGGCGGGGCAGGAGGATTTTGCAGCATTTCTTGAAGTCTTGAACGTAGCAAGGTCGTAGGAAGAAAGCTCAGAGTTATTTACAGGTAAAAGCAATTATAGAACTGTACAAGTACAATGTTTAGATCATCTATTGTAGATTTTGGGACATGGTGTATATACTCAGTTTTACTTGTACCATTTAAATTTATCAGACCCATTTTGACCCATTTTGCCAGTGCTGTCACATTTATCATAGAGCCAATAGCAATATCTTTAGTCAGATTCCCCAAAAACATTGGATTCAGGCATACATGGATTATATTTTTTAAAAAGCCATGGCAAGCATGCAGAATCTTGCAGTGTGTGCCAGTACAGCTCTATGATCTGTGGAAAAGGTTACTTAACGTTGGGCCATGTTTTGCACTGCACATGGATTCACAGTTTTTGGTATCGGCTCTTTTTTCACAGTTGCCAAATGCGATTGCTGTGTGAAATCAAAGTGTTATTCATTAATGAGGATAAAGTGCAAGCCTGTAGCATTTGGCTGAACAGTCTGAGGACGTAATTTCAGAATTATTAAAAGTTAATGTCAAGTTTACAGACACTTTAACTGCATTGCACAGGGACAGTACGGCTTTTAATTGAATCCTATTTTAGTAGCCACTAGCTGTTTGGGGGACTCTACAGTAATTAAACAGTTTTTCCAGGTGCGGTAGAAGTATTTTGATTTTGTTTTGGCGACATCTCTAGCACATTTAATGGTTACAGTTCACACCAGTACGTTATGTGGAATCTTTGGGAAATCTGTGTAAAATACGTGCGCTGTTGTTTCTTATGGTGCTGGCTTTGACTCCTACAGAGCACGGCATTGATTTTACTTTTCATTACACAAGCGTGGAGGTGTTATTAGATTCACAGAGCACACTGAGTCATGCCATGGATGCAGCTAAGACCTAGAGCATGTGCCCTCCAACCACGCTACTCTTCGGTCACAGATGTATCTCATTCTGACAACCTGCCAAAGTCTTTTAAAATGTTAGAAAAGGCTAGGTAGGTGGCATGCTTTTATTCTATATGAGTTTGTTAGTATCAAAGGAAATGTTGTAATTTTAATTAATTGTCAACATACGTTAGCCACCAGCCAGTGATCTGGCAGTTGCCCATTTGGAAAGCTTGAACAGCCACCAATCCAACATAATCGCCTCTTCTTTCAGGTCCAGCCACCTATGCACAGCATGGCACATGAAAATTCTAGGGATAAAACACATTTCTGCATTTTAATATAACTATGTTAAATAGATGCCAGAGAGAAGAGCGGTGTAAACAAACAAACAAAAAACACCCCCACACTACCCACTCATGTGCTGGCACTGCTTTCTTTATGAAGCATGTCAGGCTGCAAGGTTCACTTTTCTCTTGCTTTGTAAAGTCTCCTCGGCCCTGTCCTTGGACTAGACATGGCGACGCACCTGCAGGGGGGACAAAAGGGAAAAAAAACAGTCAACAACCAGCCAGTGCAAGACATCCAAATAAGCAAATGGGATTGTGGAACTGATTGACTGGAGGCGGTGTTCCTTGCTGGTAATTGGCTGAGGTTTAGATCGTAATACATTCAACAGATGTTTGCAAAGCCCTAAGCTATGGGACAGCCAACTATGGAGAGATTTGCCCTTGTTTAGGTGGCAGTGGCATGTCCTTGTTATGAGCAGTTCCAAGTCTAACTTATTTCCACAGTATATTGCTTTTCGAGTTAAACTAAATTGTGGTTCTGAAGAGAATGGCTGGACCATGATGGTCTGTTATGCTGTAAAAGCAATACATAATTTTCATTGAAAAATTCTGAAGGCAATAGTTAAGACAATTACGTGATTAGAATTTGAACATCATTACCACCCCTATTTGGGTGTGTACATCTTTTGACTTAATTTTTTATTATGTATTATTTATCCAATAAATAGTCCATTTGTTTATCACTTAAATATTGTTGGTTACAAGATCTTATTAAAGGTAAAGAAAGGTAATAATAATTTGATTGTCGCTAAATGTTATAGTAATTCACACATGTACAAAGTTTGTTAAGGCCGTGGCACACGGCAGCGATTGTAGACTTTGAGACCACCTGGCAGCCATCTTACCTCCAAACACTAACTCACCTCGTAGTGTGTTTTGTTGACTACCCACAGTTAGTGCTTAGCGTTTTGTCCTGTTGAATGGCTAGTCGCTACATGCCATTGTAGTGTGCTATGCCACCATTCATAAGCTTATTGTACACATATGTATCCATAATATTCAATAACTCAACAATTGCTGGTAATTCACACTGTAATGTATATTACTGCCATACTTGCCATATCTAAATGTTCAATAATACTACCCAGATTGCTGCTATATCAATAATACTACCCAGATTGCTGCTATATCAATAATACTACCCAGATTGCTGCTATATTAATAATACTACCCAGATTGCTGCTGGTTACTCTTTCTTAAAGTGCTGCTAGTGTACAGTGTTATGTATATTGTTGCTTTATTTTATTAACTGTTCAAGGACAGAATGACATGTTTTTCCTTGGGATTTGATCTAGAAAACTTTCATTTGATCAGATGTTGTGAATCCTAGGCTACCTGCTGCACAAAGTGTGTCTAGCATAGTGTTTTATTATAGCAGAAGGACACACTATTTTACCATAGAGAACATGTTAAATGCATTTTCGCTCCACTCGCATTTGTCATGAGAATGATGATTAATTCATGAATTACAACACACTTTCATTAACTGGCACAACTCCCATCATCCGGACTCAGTGACATAGTTCAGCACACTTAAATTACTATCTTTAGCCTTGGCTCAGATGCAGAAGTTAATGGCGTGTGATACATAGCGTGTTCGCATAGCAGTGGCATGATCATCTACCATCACTCCCTTTAAAGTCCAGTTGTTGCCTTCTCACAATCAACCATGCTTTTTCTCCACTTTTTCTTTCCCACTGTTTTATTCTGGTAACCTTGATAGAGTTCATCAATGTCTTTGGTGTCATATCACCGGCTCCTGTTTCTCTTTAGCGGATTACAATGCTCCAGCATGACAGCGGTAATTGTGTTTTTTGTTATAATTGCATAGAGTATATTAATCTTGCCTGTTAATTAGTAACCTGCTTTTAGTGGGCCTAGTCTCCAAGGGTCAATTTCAGTGAAGAGCCTGGTAGAAACCTTTTCTTTTGAAAGTTTAATATGGAAATATAGTCTGCCCTCTTCAATTATCATAAACTTAGTCTCTGGCAATTACTTTTGTTTTCTATCATTTTCTCATGAATAATTAACTGATTTTGTCTTCAGTGGAGGGTTATGTTTCAAAATAGAGGAATGGGCTGCAGTTTTAATGCTCAGTTAAATAGTTAAAAGAAATTGCACATGTGCTGTTCGTGGTGATGAAATGTTAGTGGTTAGAAATACAAGTCAGGACAAGAGGTTTATGGACTTCTGGAATCACTGTCAAAATGTGTTGTCTACGGTGCCTATGGAAAGTATTCCAACCCTTTCTTTCTTTCTGTCGTTGTTTTATAGACTTAATTTATAATTGATTAAATATAATTTGTTTGCCATCAAGATGCACAAAATACACACAATGACTAATCAAAAAAAAAATGTTTAAAATTTAAACTGAAAAAGTGAAAGATCTTAGTATTCGGACTCTGCCATGGCACTCCAGATTGAGCTCAGATGCATCCTGTGTCCTTTCTTCATCCTTGATATGTCTGTAGTAATTAATTTGACTCCACCTGTGGCAAATTAAATTGATTGGATATGACTAAGAATGGTGCTCATCTTTACATAAGGTTCAGCACAGTGCATGTCAGAGCAAAAACAAAGCCTAACAAAATCTTCAAAGACCTCAGAGATAGAATAGTGTTGAAGGCATAGATCTGGGGAAGGTTAAAAAAATTGCTAAAGCATTGTAGTTTGGAACCACCAAGACTTTCTTCCTAGAGCTGGCCATCTGGCCAAACTAAGTTACTGGGAAAGAAGGGAATTGGTCAGGGAGGTTCCTTAGATTAGATTAGATTCAACTTTATTGTCATTGAACAGTACAAGTACAGTACAACAAAATGAAGTAGAGAACGCAATGGCCACTTTCACAGAGCTTTAGAGTTTAGCTCCATTCATTTTGACGGCACTAACTGGATGTGAAACCAACAACGTTGGTTGTTGGTTTTTATTGTTGTTTGGTCTTTTTATTTGTGTCCCATAAAGAGCACTAGGACCAGGATTGAGCACCAGAAGACAGAATTCAGCCATAGACAATCGTGATTCATATTGTGAGTTGAAAATGCCATCTCCAGTAGTGTCTCCGGCACTTGGCCTCAACTCAGATTTAACCATAAAGACTGGTGACTCGACTCAGATTTAACCATAAGGACTGGTGACTCTACTCTGACTTGAGAACAGGGGACTTGGGACTTGACTCGAACTCAAGGTTCAGTGACTTGACTACAGTACATCTCTGGGAGTGGAAACCGGTGCAATGTTCCGTCCAATGCTGCTGCAATGTTCCGTCTAATGCTTTTGTCACACCTCTGTTGTACCGCGCCATGATTAGCTTGTTATTTGGCCTGCCTGTTAGCTTGCATGACTCTTGCCAATCCTTTTAATACCTGAAATGCCCAGGAGTGGTGCAGTTTCTGAGATATGGTCAATTTTTCGAATGCAAAAACTTGCTTAAGCAACGCATCAGAGTGAAGTGACAATAATGCTTGCTGTATTGACTATGCATGAATGTTACTGCTTCACAAATTTAAGATGAAATTACAAAATATGTGATAAGGTAACATAATAGGCTATTTGGTATTTATATGGTAAGCTTATATGGGGTGGACAAAATAAATGAAATACCTAACAATATATTAATATCAAGGAGATAATAATAGGGTAGGGCCAGTCTTTGCCTAAAGAATTGCGCCAATCCTTCTTGGAATGCTGTCATGTAAGTCCTGAACAGTGTGTACTGGGATTGTTCACCATTATTCAAAAAGAAAAGCCTCCAATTCTTTGAGGGATGAAAGAGTTGGAAATCTACTTTCCACTCTGTTCTCCAGAGCGTCCCATTAAGATTCTGTGATGTTCAGACCAGATTATTGGGGAGGCCAGGGAAGGCGATTGACATCATTCTGGTGTTCATAAAACTACTCTTGAAATGTTTAGCAGTGGGTATGGAGTCATTGTTTTCCTGGAACATCGTAAATCATGAGGGAACAGTGTTTGCACCATAAGGTGCACCTGGTCCTGTAAATTGGCATCCAATTCTGTGGCCATATGATCATGCAGAGTAATCATCGGCTCCCACAAGCTGGCTGCCCATACTGTACATTTACAGATCCACCACTATGTTAAACATTTGGCTGCAGGCTAAGTGGGCTGAAGGTATCCTTCATGGTTTGACTCATCAAACCATATTCCTGTTTTTCCATTGCTCCAGGTTTTGTACTCCTTACACAAAGTTATGCATCTGTGCATTGGCCTCGGATACAAGCACTTTCCTACATCAGATGACCTAACACAATCAGATGACCTGACACAATCACCTGACGTCAACACCATTGAGATGGTTTGGGATGAGTTGGACTGCAGAGTGAAGGAAAAGCATTCAATAAGTGCTCAGCATGTGGGAACTCCTTCAACACTGTTGGAAAAGCACAGTTGACTACTTCATAACACATTCAAATATATATATTTCTAAAAAACATGCAGAAACACCTTTGAATGATTCTGAAAGTGCATTTAAAGAAAAACATAGCATCATCAACTCTAAGGAACATGGGACAATTCAAACACGACGACTACTGGACAGTGAAGGACTGGAATGAATCACTTTGAATTAACACACATTCTTTCTCCAACAATTCCCCCTCCAGTTTGAGGGATACAAACTTCCACAACCATAAGAAAACAAAGAGGCTGAAGACAAAGTGCAGAACAAGTTAAAGAAGCAGAACAAGTTAAAATACATGCAGGTAGTCCCGCTACAGTATATGTGCATGTGCATTACAATGTTTACAACAAGTGCATACACAGCTATATTTTTAAATGAGTAATTTACCAAATCTGTAGCAAAGCACCAATTTCTTCAAATGGATGAAGGCTTTTAAAGCCAGTAAAATTCAATTTTCTGTATATTCATTTGTCCCACTGTCCTTAGTTGATTGAGAAATGCCCACTCTTTAGGTGAATCCACTTCCACACAATGTTTGCCTTTTTTGACAAGCAACCTCAATGACATAAAACACTGTAGCTACTTCTCTCTCATGATATATAGCATTCACTCTCAAAGTTCTGCTCTCCAGAATGCTAGTAACGTTTGCTCCAGTGGCTTCTGCAATTTGCCCTAATGGTTTTACATACCTCATTCCCTGAAAACAGTCACTTTGATTTACCTGAGCTGTGCAAGCAGCTGGGAGGACATTGAATTTCCACCAGATAGGTTCCATGTACAACAGTTATAAATAATCCAGCGGGTGTGTTCAACAGATATATTGCTTTTTGCTTGAGTGCCATCCCTTCTCTGTGATGCATGATGGAACTATAGGCTGCTGGGACTTAGGGTGGTGGCATCCGTTCTTTCTAAACAAAGTTTATTCTCACATAGCACCACTGTTTATGAATTGTGGCTAGTTCAAATCTTTTATTTAGCTCATTAAGATGTATTATCCTTTATAACTGATCAAAACATAAAAGTAGACTCTAAGAGCATTTAGAGATCACCTCCAGAACTATACATTACAGATCATGCATTCTACTTATAAAACCGCACAACATAATCTTTGGAATAATAAGTTCTGACGTATTCATGTAAAGTTGCTGTTTAGGTGACCCTTCACATGTGCAATATAACACATTTTTGGACTGTATTCAGCAATACACCACTTTGACATTGGTGGTGGATCATCACTATGTAGGTGGCCATCCACATTGGAAATTTTGCAAGGGGTTAGCACACCACTGCTGACATGCTTAATCTTACGATAAGTCCATTGAGTTTAGTGACCACAGTCAGAACATCAGATTGACATCCCATCCGAAAGATGGCACGCTATGCAAGGCAATATCCCATCCACTGCCCTGGGGCATTGGGATAAGATTTTTATACCAGAGGGCAGTGTGCCCCCTTCTGGCCCTCCACACAATTTCCTGCAACATCTCAGCAACATCAGTGTTGCTGAGACACACATTTAGTTCCACAAGCAAATACTAACTAGGGTTAGCACAATGACTGGAAGACTACAGGAACATATTTGTACCCTTGGACTTTAAGTCATCCTGCTCACATATTTCCTTCACACCTACATACAGAGACATGTGTTCACATAATATGACTATAGAGAAAAATACATTGGCAAAATCTCAAACTATCTCAAATATTTTAAAACATTTTTAAATGCAAGTACTTCATTCAGTTTAAGCTAACTTTGTGGTGAACGTAGGGAAGATAAAGAGAAGAAAAACATAATTAACAGCTCTGAATTACATTTTGTGATGAAGCCTTGTGTGAATGAGAAAAACTATGTCCTATTTAGAATGTCTTTATTAATATGTAAAGCCCATGTGAATGCATGATCCGTCACTCTAGGGGAGAGAGAACACTTCGTTGGAAGGCTTTAGCGTACAAGATGCTGGAAAGCTACTTCTTTATGTTTGGGTTTTAGCTGGAGGGTGAGAAACAGATTTTGAATTTGCCTGTTATCTGCTGGCACTGCTGTTATTTATTCCCTTGTTTAATTCCCACCCTCCCACTCACTGTGCTCACTGAGGATATAGGGCCTAGCTTGCACAGCCCAGACACTAGCAATACACTGATGACTGGTAGAGATGATTTGTTAACGAAATGTAGTGGTTCCCCGATTTACTGGGGGCATGACCCCATCTATCTACCCAGTCTTACCCAATGTTTCCTCTAGGAAAAATAATAATAGAGATCAGTCACTTTAAATGGAAGGAGGACACAAAGAGACAATCAAGTTAATGGTTGTTGAATATTTAAGCAGAAATTCCAACAACGTGCTGAGCAAATGCGCATGCCCGCCCAACTATGGATTTATAATTTTCAGCCATACATTTACTTTATTTGAGATTTGCAAAATCAATTTGTCCCTTGAATCTCACTGGTTTGCTTTCATTATACTGATGTAGCTCTTTCTAGGTGCCATTAATTTTTTTCTGTTTAAGTTATAATCACGGAACTGTTTGTAATGACCTGCCAAAAACAATAAAAACGGTTGTAATGAGATTAAAGGAATGCAAAGGTTTTCTACTGTAACACCTTATGAAGAAACAAGTAATGGTATTTATTTTTAAAATGCAACTGAACTCCATTTTGTAGTTTTGAAAACATTTTGTAGTTTTCATTAACAACAATATAAAATGCTTCAGTGCAAGTTGTGTTAGCATTTTAACATGGTTTTCTACATTTGTAACTTAAAAAACATTAGTACAGCATTGCCAATTCATGTGTTTCCGTGATTTCAATCGACAATTGACTTAATAACTTTGTGCGTAATCTTGTGTAATTCCAATCTATGCTCTGAGCATTTCCACATAATCTCTACAATATGGTGGTGGTTCATTGAGGCTTTGGGGCTGTTTTGCTACTAGTGACCCGCGGGCTCATTAACATCGATAGCACAATGAATTATCCGTGGATGGACCTTTCAACAAGATAATGACACCAAACATACATCAAAATCAACGTAGAAATGGTTGCGGGCCCCAAAGAATCTGTTTGACAATGGCCATCTCAGTCTCTGGATGGCCATCGTCCATCCAATTAAAAACCTGTGGTCTGAATTGAAGAGGGCAGTCCATAAGCGCAAACCTAAGACTATCAAGGATCTTAAAATGAGCTGCATTGGGGAGTGCTCCAAGTCCCCTCCAAAATTGTACAAGGACATTGTCAGACTTCTTAGGAAGTCTCAGTGCTGTTATTTCGTGTTTGACAAATTACTGTGTTGAAGTAAAATTATGCAGCTCCCCCTTATGTTGGAGTCTAAAATATGACTAATTGTTTGTGTCGTTTATTGTATTTATTCAATTTTGCTAAATTTCATAAATTATTGACATTCTTGAAAACACAATTATATTAGCTTTTAATGTTGTAGTTCCCGCCACGATTATCATCCTTGATAAAGATTAATAAAAAAAGCTATGAAAAAAACGTAGCTTCATCTTAAATTAAAAATGAGTCTTCCCAAGGAAATCTAACCTTAAGTCGACATAAAATAGTAAAAAGAAAACAACTCAGCAATTTAAACAAGAAAAAAGATTTATCTGAAAAATATGTCATCATTATTGATCCTTGCTAGTGTACTCACCTCATCAGCTCATCCCACAGGTTTTCAATGGGGTGCAACTTTGAAAACCTTTACAGCACAGTGAAACAGGAAATCACAGATGACCATAGTTCCTTATGACTCAAAAAATATCAATGTGAAGAAACTTCTTTTAGATTTGTTTAATAAGAATTTCCACTGGTGCCAATAATCATGACATGCTTTTACTTTGAAAAATGTGTTACTTTTCTCTTCATCTTTACCGAAGGTCTTAATAATTGTGAAGACACTGTATTACCTACAGTGAGGGAAAAAAGTATTTGATCCCCTGCTGATTTTGTATGTTTGCCCACTAACAAAGAAATGATCAGTCTATAATTTTAATGGTAGGTTTATTTGAACAGTGAGGGACAGAATAACAACAAAAAAATCCAGAAAAACGCATGTCAAAAATGTTATAACTTGGTTTGCATTTTAATGAGTGAAATAAGTATTCGACCTCTCTGCAAAACATGACTAAGTACTTGGTGGCAAAACCCTTGTTGGCAATCACAGAGGTCAGACGTTTCTTGTAGTTGGCCACCAGGTTTGCACACATCTCAGGAGGGATTTTGTCCCACTCCTCTTTGCAGATCTTCTCCAAGTCATTAAGGTTTCGTGGATGACGTTTGGCAACTCGAACCTTCAGCTCCATCCACAGATTTTCTATGGGATTAAGGTCTGGAGACTGGCTAGGCCACTCCAGGACCTTAATGTGCTTCTTCTTGAGCCACTCCTTTGTTGCCTTTGCCGTGTGTTTTGGGTCATTGTCATGCTGGAATACCCATCCACGACCCATTTTCAATGCCCTGGCTGAGGGAAGGAGGTTCTCACCCAAGATTTGACGGTACATGGCCCCGTCCATCATCCCTTTGATGCGGTGAAGTTGTCCTGTCCCCTTAGCAGAAAAACACCCCCAAAGCATGATGTTTCCACCTCCATGTTTGATGGTGGGGATGGTGTTCTTGGGGTCATAGGCAGCATTCCTCCTCCTCCAAACACGGCGAGTTGAGTTGATGCCAAAGAGCTCGATTTTGGTCTCATCTGACCACAACACTTTCACCCAGTTCTCCTCTAAATCATTCAGATGTTCATTGGCAAACTTCAGACGGGTCTGTACATGTGCTTTCTTGAGCAGGGGGACCTTGCGGGCGCTGCAGGATTTCAGTCCTTCACGGCGTATTGTGTTACCAATTGTTTTCTTGGTGACTATGGTCCCAGCTGCCTTGAGATCATTGACAAGATCCTCCCATTTAGTTCTGGGCTGATTCCTCACCGTTCTCATGATCATTGAAACTCCACGAGGTGAGATCTTGCATGGAACCCCAGACCGAGGGAGGGTGTCAGTTCTTTTGTGTTTCTTCCATTTGCGAATAATCGCACCAACTGTTGTCACCTTCTCACCAAGCTGCTTGGCGATGGTCTTGTAGCACATTCCAGCCTTGTGTAGGTCTACAATCTTGTCCCTGACATCCTTGGACAGCTCTTTGGTCTTGGCCATGGTGGAGAGTTTGCAATCTGATTGATTGCTTCTGTGGACAGGTGTATTTTATACAGGTAACAAGCTGAGATTAGGAGCACTCACTTTAAGAGTGTGCTCCTAATCTCAGCTCGTTACCTGTATAAAAGACACCTGGGAGCCAGAAATCTTTCTGATTAAGAGGAGATCAAATACTTATTTCACTCATTAAAATGCAAATCAATTTCTAACATTTTTGACATGCGTTTTTCTGGATTATTTTGTTGTTATTCTGTCTCTCACTGTTCAAATAAACCTACCATTAAAATTATAGACTGATCATTTCTTTGTCAGTGGGCAAACGTACAAAATCAGCAGGGGATCAAATATTTTTTCCCTCACTGTATACAATCAGATTTTAAAAAGCATTGTAATAATCAAAATATGTAGTCTTTTTTTCTGTTTACATGCTTGGAACCTGACATGCTTCTATATTCTTACTCTGTGGTCATGGTTGGTCATTCACCATTCTAACATATGCTGGCCTGCACAGTGTGGTGGGGTAGAAATATTTTAGGTAACTACTTGAAAACATGCCCAGAAGTATGATAACGTAATGCAGCATTCCAGGAAATATCCTTGAAAAGGTTAATCCCTAATTCTGTAAAAATGACTTTCAATCTTTAACTACTGCTAGCAAAAAATAACTCAAATTAATAGGGGTTTGAGCATGTATCAAACACTGTTACCATATGATTGATTTCAGGTGATTTTTGGATTTTTTTTTAACATACTCACACCCTCAGGGTTTATTGGAAAATGAACAAAGAATAACCGTCTCTCTTGGCCCACAGATTTCTTTTCAGGGTAAGGAACTATGAAACATCAAGTTGGAAAAAAAACATTGATTCTCCATGCATATTATTAACGACAATAAACAACACACATCAAACACTTGCTTTTCCCACTTTTCCGGCTTTCGGGTTTGTTGTTTTCAACTGTTATACCATGTTGAAAAAAAACAAAAAGAATACTATCTGTGACACTGTGGCTTTCATGTCTGTAATTTCAGTACTGTTTCAATTTCCCTGTTGCATTTTCAATGGCTACCTGTCAAATTCACTTAGTGTGAGGAGAGGGGATGCTTTCTGAACCGGAGTGCCATTCAGTCCACTCGGGCAAGTGCACCCTCGGAATAAAACCAAAACCACAGGCTTCCACTCCATGAAACAATTCTCCCCCTCTGAGATCTGCTGCCTGAGAACAAACCTATAGAACTTTAAAAACAGAAGGGGCAGACACAAAAGACCAAGTCCTGCTGTTACCGTATTTACAGTCTTTTAATTTCAATTTTCATTTACTTTATGAAAATTGAAATTAGTGATCTGTTATTAAATAAATTATAGATCTGTTATTAAATAAATGTTCTCATTGTTTATTGTGGTTTCACCAATTTAATGTTTTGCGTTGTTATTGTAGTGCACAGTCTGGGAAAGCAAGGAAGGCTGCAGACCCAGCTGATGAGAATAGGAGAATTAGGCTACTGACTTTTGAACTCCAAAGAATATATAATCCACTCAAGCACTGTCACCAACAAGCTTGTATAAATAAACATAGAGACACATTTGAGTATATATCAGACTTGGTATGACTTAACTGGCAAGTGGAAAAACAAACATAGGAGGTTAGAGATATACTACAGATACCACATTCAAAATAGAAGAATGATACCCACTCTAAACATACTATACAAATGATCCTAAACGCAAGTATACCACTTACAGTTTAACTGATGGCACTTGTTGAAACTCACATAGATTAGTTGATAGCTGTAGGCTAGGGGCACAATCCAGTCTCCCTTAGTGGAGGCCGTTAAATAATCTAGAAGGCTGATAAATCCTAAATAGATCTCTTCCATTTGTAGTCCAACTTGCTGGATTGCAACAGTGGTACTGTACATCCAATCCACTTGTGAAACCAGTTGCTTGATTGTAGCTAGCCATCCACAACAAGAACTAAACAACTTGCTCAAACGACTTAATTATTAATATCTTCCTAAGGAATGGTACTGTACATAAGTCAGCAAAGATCACCCTTAAATGACTGATCTATCATTTATTTGAAGTTTATAAATTAAATTAAAAACAAGCCTAGTTCTAACAATATGTGGTATGTGGTATGTCTACCACATATACATTATGTTTTAACAATAGATTGGGATATATGCAATGACCTAGAAACATTGTGAATGAGTGCTATAAACAGGTGCATGTATTTGCAACACAAACACATTTGAAATTACTGGTGAATTGCACTATAATGAAATACTTACAACTTGCCAGATTTGCCTTAAAAATTGCATAGAATGTAATAAGTGGCAAAGGGGAAAAATGTTTCATTCACCCTGATCTGAATGAATAAGGCCTCATTACGCTGTAGGAGACACTGCAGCACAGAAAAGAGACATCCAGACCTCAGTGGTGATCGCCTCCACCTCTTACACCATATAATAATACCATGTCGGGAATGATGAAGACCAAGCAATTCCACCCACAAGACAATTAACCAGATCGAACCTATAAAGAACTCCCACACAGCTCAGATCAGCCATGTCAATCTAATGGAGGTGTACAAATTTGTCATGATACGGCCTGAGCGAGAGTTAGGTCTGTGAGAGAGAACCAGTGTGGCATCATGACATGGTGTAAGAGGTGGAGGCGATCACCACTGAGGTCTGGATGTCTCTTTTCTGTGCTGCAGTGTCTCCTACAGCGTAATGAGGCCTTATTCATTCAGATCAGGGTGAATGATTACCTCATCACTTCCATTCTCCTGAGAACTCATCCATGCTCACCCTCTCAATCTTTACCACACCAAATAAATGTACAGTATGGTAATAATGGCCATCTCTCAGTGTGAGATTGTTCAATATTCTGGCAGAAACAATCTGGAAGGAACAGGGAAGTATTAGGGACAGCAGTTTATAACAACTAGTCATACACGATTCTGTGGCAATCCACCACCACTGAAGGACTTGATTGAATAACTGGTATCATTTTTCTTTCATTTCTGGATCATCTTTTCCCTTTAGATTGTGCAATACTCCCATCAGCAGCAGATCTGCGACATTAGAACAGCCTAATGTCTCTCTCTCTCTCTCGCTCTCTCTCGCTCTCTCTCTCTCTGTCTCCCTCGCTCTCTCTCTCTCTCTCTCTCGTTCACTCTCGCCCTCTGTGCAAAGACTAGTTGCCTAGCAATGAAGTCTTGAATTTTATGGTCTGCAAGGCTTACATGCAGAAAAAAAAACAGACAAAACCCAGCAGGATTAGATCTGGATAGTGTAGCTGTCACAAGGGTTTCCAACTAGGCCACCTGGTGGAGAGTTTGAGCATCGAAAAGATTCAGGTTTGAACTACAATAGCGAAAAAAACACTAGGAAACAGTGTTTCAACAAACAATATGGATATTAATTTACAAAATGAATACATGGAAAGCATAAAATAGTTTAATCTACTCACAAATAAACTATGATGGAATGTATTCAACAAAAAGATAGACAGAGAGCTTATTTTGCTACAATGGCTGCTGCAAGCAATGACTCCCCTGAAGAGCTGCATGATAAAATGTTGTTGAATGGGAATATCCAAACATATATGCTCAAGCCTGAATACAGCGTTTAAAAAATAAGATGCTGACACGAGCAATATTGGGCTTAATCTGACTGGTGTTATTTGACCACTGTACAGCAATGGCGGCGAGAGAGAGCGTATCTGTTGTAAGAGAGTGGGACCGGCATCAGTTTTTGTTTTCAAATATCTCCAGCAAAGAATATGATAGAATTTGTGTGTTAGATAATCTGAGTTTCAATACTTACACTGATGAGGGGTGTTGTAGACATTCTTCAGTCTCCCAAAGATAAACTTGAAAAGAAAACCTCAGCCAGTGGTGGGATCAAATGACAGCAGTGTTTTGTTCATGGTACTGCTAGCTGGCTATTATTACAAGTTCCTATTATCGCCAGTCCTGCTATCATTGTGCTTACTAACGTTAGCTACTCTAGCTAGAGTCCACATTTTTGTTTACATTTAGAGCTACTGCTTAATAACGTTTACCATTTTAAACCGGCCTGCCTGTGTGGTTGGGCGCATTCAAGAAACTTAACCAGCTCCTGAAGGGCCCTGAAGACGCTACATTAAGGTGGATGATGTTTTGGAACTTTGAGCTGTAAACTTGTTATAAAATGTTGAAATGTTCATAATATTGCAAAGAACAATCATTAACAGTTGGCTATATGTTTAGCTAGTTCCTTTTCTGGGACATTGTTATGAGCATGATCTGAACGTTTTTGTAAATTATAGTGTAATATAATTGAGAAAAGGCCCTTGTCTATGGTCCTTCAGCACTATGTTCTTTCACTCTACATGTTACATAGGGCTTAGGGAACATAGGCTGGACCAAAAAGAACACAAAATATATTTGGTAAAAAAAAATTTTTTTTCCTTTCTGGAGAATAGAAACATGTCTACTGGACTTGTGTGGTCATGCAGGAGTGCTTTCGAACGTCAGTAACCACACTCACAGTAAGTCGCGTAATTAGTTGAATGGAGTCCACACGCAATTAAGGTGTTTCACATGGTTTCAGGTGAAATACACCTGTATCTGGAAGGTGGTTAGTACAGTCTGAAAGCACAATTCCTATTTAATGTAACGCTGGCAGAATCCTGTGTCAGTTGCTGCTGTAATCAGCTGATTGAAAGCATAACAGATATGTTGATCTACCAACTGATTTCCCATAACACTCACTCTAGATTTAGTTACAGCATGACTAAAATGTTATGGTAAATAAAACAAGTTAAGCAAGCTGTTCATGTCAGACAATGTAGACATAGCTATCTAGGTAGTCTCGTTTGTGGGTCTCGCAAGATGGAGATGTGGGCAGCAGCATCCTTTGAGCTCTGAAAATCCAGCAAGTTGGACTACAAATGGAAGAGATCTATTTCCATTGTGAATAGATTTTCACATTGTGAACATTTAAACAAATTGTATATGTTCCTGCCAGCTAGGTAAGTCATAAAAACAAACTTTCCCTAAGCACGTGTAAGCTTGCTAGTTTGATGTCAAGCCAAAATGTTGCTATTGTTAACTCTCTGAGCTCTTCACATATTTTGGAAATAGCTTCTGTGTTCTTGGACATCTTTTGTTCAAGGGCTGTAAAGCGGGCTGACAGTGCTAGGACAGCTTTCTAACTATCAATAATGGAGATGGCCAGACAGATGGATCGTTCCTCTGCGTCTTCTTTATTTTCCTACCTGATGGAGAACACTTTTTTTGGGTAACAACCAGGCCTCAGAATTCACGATTTTAAGGGCAAGGGCATTTGGCCTTAAGGGTGGGTACATAATTTGCCAGGGCACCAAGGCCATCAGCCAACGCCATAAAGCAAAAAGTCTCAATAAAAAAACTTATGTTGAGAAAAACATACAGTTACTGTAGTGATTTAAGAAAGCTTGTGTGTCCTCCTCATGCATTATTAACTAATGACAAATAATTCATAATTGACATACATCACCAACCTTACCTCCAAGCTCTACCCTTCTGCTTCTGTAACAGTTATTAGAAGTTTTTTTTTAACCGATGTTAGTTAGTTCAGTGTTAATCCCTTGTCAAGAAAGCCCAAATCACCTTTAATTTAATACTTTTTGTCTAATAAATCAAGGTATCTTAAGCTAGAGTGGTCATACGGTTATGACAGTTGCAGGGCTGATTTATAAGTCTGATTTAGCACAGATAGCTAGCTATATTTAAAATGAAAGCAAAATGAAATACAATAGAAATTAGGAAAGTAGCTAACATGCTAATGAGGCAAAATATATGTCATCACTAAAGTAATTTAAGATAAGCAATTTATTGTAAATTAAGGTAGGGTGGCCATATTATATTTAGTGTAGTTATGTCTAGGTTCAGATTCAGAAGGAGAGAATGATTAATGTTAGCTAGCATGCTAGCCAGCTGTAAAGACAGAAACGTTAGCTACCTTATTCAACACAGTCTACGGATGAGACACTTTTCAACAAGAGACAGCTAGGTAGCTGTTGAACGGTCATTAACTAGTTAACTCAGAAAATAACTTCACCGATTAAATTTGAGTCAACATTAACCAAAATAGAACACCAACAAAAAGCACCATACCGTAACTACAGCGTAGGCCTATATAATATTTTCTCAGTTAACCTTAATTGCTTTCTTTTTTATTTGAATGACGCGCTGTTTATGCAGATGTATCTTCAACGCAATTCCTTCAACAGCTTCGATAACTGATGGTCACGGGTGGGCATTGGCCAATTGAGATTTCGGAGTTCCTGCCACTGACTGGTGCTTCGGATCACAGTGATAGGAAAGAGCAGTGTCAAAATATATTTTTTCCCAGCCCAACAAGGGTACAAAGACAAATTTGGCCGCAAGATTTTCTTCAAGAAGGTGGGCATTACGGCCACTCAAGGAGGCCACCGTGAAATGTAAGCCCAGGTAAAGACTCTTAATGAGTGTTTCCAGTAAAGGGGTGCAAAGGACTCCAAAAGTGTCTGGTTCAACATCCGTTAAAAGGCCAACCTTACTCTTACTGGAATCCCTCTTAGGCAACTAACAGAAAGTTATCCAATTATTTTACAACTTAAAGTTAATATTAATGAGGATACTGTTAAAAAAATGGCAAGCCGTGTCAGATTTTCAGGAAAGAAGTGAAGAGGATGAAGGATACGGTGGAACTAATGGCTGTACAATCTTCTTGAGTACAGTAATGACGAACTTAGGAAAGAGGTACTCAGAATTTTGGCCAAGATCACTTCAGAAGACAAGGAAAAACTTGGTTTCCTAGTGGACACTGTGCATAAGATCGGATTTCCACTAGATGACAACACAATGCGGCCTGTCATTATATAAATTACTATCGGCACTTCTGAAACAGGATATGGGGAGCATCCCGCGATGCATAAGTCCTGAAATAGAGACAGCTCTGTTTGAAAGAAGATCTGACATGTCAAGAGAGCTGAAAGCTGTTTACATCTACCTCTATTTATTTTGTTAATGACAGGTTTGAAGTTTAGTTCTTTCAAAGTAATTTGTCAATATTATAGGTATACTTAAAACTGCTTTTTTTGTTTTGTTGGCTTTGTCTTGCTAGTTAGAAGCAATTTGGTTTTGCCCTTTTTATCTGTGAAATTGTGTAGCAATTGCTTTCTTGTTGTTGATGTTTGCTGTCTTAATTCTAGAAGGGGTGTGATTTGTCCCTGCCTATTTAGTATTAATAGTAAACTTAGCCTGCTAGTTAGTTTGCTGCACTGGAAAGTTAGTTTGCTCAGAGAAGTGAAGGGCTTTTTCATTTTGATGCTTTGTTGGCTTTGTCTTGCTAGCAATCAAGTAGTTTGTTTTTGCTCTCAATAGGCCAATTGTGTAGCAATTACTTTGTTGGAGTTGTATACTGTCTTAATTCCCTGCCAGTCTGTTAGGGGTGTGGGTTTGTCCCTCCATTGGCTGCTCTCAATTAGCATGAGTATTTAGGCTGCCTAGTTCCTTAAAGCGCCAGTTTGAAGCGGCATCAGTTCTAGCGGCGGTCTTGTCGACCTGCAGCTAAGACCATCACCGAAAGGCAGTTCTGCGGAGTTTTTCTGCGGACTTTTGACTGTCGCCAAAACAAAGACAGTTTAGCCAAGTTGTTCTACAGCGTTATGACAGTCGCCGCAACACATACACATCTTCCAAGTTCTTCTGCTGATTTATTCAAGGAAGGTAAGTACCCAGCTGCGAGACACTTTTTTTAATAGCGCGCGTCGTGGTCGGGCCACCTGTGGGCAGCTTGTATTACAATGCCTTCCAACAATGCCCTGATCAGCGGCTCGCCCGCAGCTCTATGGTGGCTAGCCGCTTTTTTGCACTAAACCTAGCAGTACGCCTCATGTCATGCCCCAATATTAGGTTTTATTTATAATAATCTGATTTTTATCATCACATATGACAATGAACTGAATTAAATCTAAACAATTTATTTCAAATAGTGCAAGATGCATAAAAAAACATGTGCATTCGACAGCAAGCATACAAAATAAACATGTGCAAGTTAACTGAAATAAATTTAAAAAATCAAACAGTGCAATATGCATGCAAAAAACATGTGAAATATAAATCTGTCCAGCAACAGATTTAGAACAATCACAGTATTTGAAATTGAAAAAGTACCAAATAAACATAATACAATACTACATAAGCAAGGGCTGGAATCCAAGCGTTGTGGTTTTGTGCTGGGGCTGTTTCATTCATATTCACGGCAGGTCCCTTGAACCTCAGCAACATTCTTTCAGGTACCTGGTGACCTGGTTCTGGACAGTTGTCAGTGGTATCCCAGGTGGAAGGATTCTTCCTTATTGCTCCTGTAATACAGTAATCAGATATTGTACTTAAGTTTCTCATGCCCATAATCTCTCACATGAAGCTTTATTTCATGGTATTGAATCTAAATTTAAAATTAAGAACATTATGTTCAGTTTTTTGTAACTTTTTCTTTGCATGCAAGAACTGCTTGCATGTTTTTAGTAGGCACTATGCATCACATAACTCAACATTGCTTGGTGCATAACAATACCCTGTAGCTGTGGTACAGTATCTTGGCGATACACAAAAAAAATCATTGAGATGGCTAACCACCCAGCAAAATGTTGTTGAAAAGATGTTTGAAAGGACCACTATGCCCGTCGTCTAATTTACGTTCGGTTTTGACTGAATGTTGAAAGTATCGGGTTGTTGAAAGGACGTCTTCCTCAGATAACTTAAAAGACGGCTTTCTGAGGTCACTGAAAGGACGTTGTCCTCAGATATTTAAAAATATGTCTTTCTCAGGAAAATCTCCAGGGGTCCCATGAAGGGCATTGCAATTTGCTAGTTAGTAATTAAACTAGGTTGCCTTGCTTCATCACGCTCGAGCGTCTAATCAGATGTAAATTGGAAGACATATCTCAACATCGACTTCCCTGAGTTTGCTGGAAAATGCTGCAAGGATGTTAATTATTATTTAATTTTCTTTTTAAAATGGAGAGAAACATTTGGTAAATGTAAAAAAAGTCATATGTCATATTCTAATTCATTTTTAAACAAACCACATGGTGCTTTGTGTCTGTATTTGTTAGACAATCTACTATTTTATTGGAATGAGAAATATTTTCATGGACCTTCCATGACATTTCATAATTATAATAATAATATTTTATAACATTTATTTTATAACATTGAATGTGCTTTACATTAAAGAATAATCTCAGATCTCAAATATCTCAAAGTGCATGAAATATATACAGTGGATATAAAAAGTCTACAAACCCCTGTTAAAATACCCGGTTTTTGTGATGTAAAAGAATGAGACAAAGACAAATCATGTCAGAACTTTTTCCACTTTTAATGTGACCTATAATGTGAACAATTCAATTGAAAAACAAACTGAAATCTTTGAGGGGGAAAAATGAAAAATAAAAACCTTACAATAACCTGGATGCGTAAGTGTGCACACCCTCTTATAACTGGGGATGTGGCTGTGTTCAGAATTAACCAATCACATTCAAACTCATGTTAAATAGAAGTCATTACACACCTGCTATCATTTAAAGTGACTCTGATTAATCACAAATAAAGTTCAGCTGTTCTAGTAGGATTTTCCTGACATTTTCTTAGTTGCATCTCAGAGCAAATGCCATGGTCCGCAGAGAGCTTCCAAAGCATCAGAAGGATCTCATTGTTGAAAGATATCAGTCAGGAGAAGGGTACAAAAGAATTTCCAAAGTATTAGATATACCATGGAACACAGTGAACACAGTCATCATCAAGTGGAGAAAATATGGCACAACAGAGATATTACCAAGAACTGGACGTCCCTCCAAAATTGATGAAAAGACGAGAAGAAAACTGGTCAGGGAGGCTTCCAAGAGGCCTACAGCAACATTAAAGGAACTGCAGGAATTTCTGGCAAGTACTGGCTGTGTGCTACATGTGACAACAATCTCCCATATTCTTCATATGAATGGGCTATGGGGTAGGGTGGCAAGACGGAAG
>JACXGI010000156.1:40492-145177 GCA_016801175.1 Esox masquinongy | reverse complement strand
AATCCAAGCCCGGCTGAAGTTTGCAAAAACAAACATCAAGTCCCCCAAAAGTACGTGGGAAAATGTGTTATGGTCTCATGAAACCAAGGTTGAACTTTTTGGCCATAATTCCAAAAGGTATGTTTGGCGCAAAAACGACACTGCACATCACCCAAAGAACACCATACCCACAGTGAAGCATGGTGGTGGCAGCATCATGCTTTGGGGCTGTTTTTCTTCAGCTGGAACCGGGGCCTTAGTCAGGGTGGAGGGAATTATGAACTGTTCCAAATACCAGGCAATTTTGGCATAAAACCTTCAGGCGTCCATTAGAAAGCTGAAGATGAAGAGGAAGTTCACCTTTCAGCACGACAATGACCCAAAGCACACATCCAAATCCACAAAAGCATGGCTTCACCAGAAGAAGATTAACGTTTTGGAATGACCCAGCCAGAGCCCAGACCTGAATCCAATTGAACATCTGTGGGGTGATCTGAAGTGGGCTGTGCACAGGAGATGTTCTCGCAATCTGACAGATTTGGAGCGCTTTTGCAAAGAAGAGTGGGCAAATATTGCCAAGTCAAGATGTGCCATGCTAATAGACTCCTACCCAAAAAGACTGAGTGCTGTAATAAAATCAAAAGGTGCTTCAACAAAGTATTAGTTTAAGGGTGTGCACACTTATGCAACCAGGTTATTGTGAGTTTTTAATTTTTTATTTTTCCCCCTCAAAGATTTCAGTTTGTTTTTCAATTGAATTGTTCACATTATAGGTCACATTAGAGGTGGAAAAGTTCTGATATGATTTATCTTTCTCTCATTCTTTTACATCACAAGAACCTGGCATTTTAACAGGGGTGTGTAGACTTTTTATACTTTATACTGATATATATATATCAGTATATATAAAATATAAAATATAATAAAATGTTCTAATAATATGTAACATATTGTGATCAAAGTCTAGGAGGGGAGATTGGCCAGTTGAAAATTTTATTTTAAGGAAATCGTAATAGCCCCAAGACTGTCTGGAAGAAAGTTACCAAGGCTTGATTCATTGAAGGAAAAAGCATGGTCCCCCATAGTTTAGAGCCGAGTCCCTGGTTTATTAAACAGTTTTGCCAGGTGGACCTTAACAGATGTGGAGGTTCATCGGGGGAGTGTCACTTCCATTTAAGCTGTGTTTGTGTCCAAATGTAATTTTGCTCAAACTATTATAATAAAAAAGTAGCCTAGGCCCATATACAGCATCATTTTGTACTAGGTATCCAATCTTGGCGTTTTAATGAGACATGTACCAACCACTCCCTTCTACCCATTCAAGGGGTATAGATCCTGTCATTTTTATTCAACCTTCTAACATTTTAGACTTGTCAGGTTTTAATATATTGTTGGGGACTTCTGACCAGGATGTCACAACTGTTGCACAAGTTGCTAGCAAAGAAAAACATTCAGTAACATGTTGAACATCTGTGCAAATGGTGAACTTTGCAGGTAGTGTATGTTAGTTAAACATTTAGCAGATTAATAATAACTCCTTGGCATTATTTTATGAATGAACAGACTTTTATTATACATTTTCTAGCATTTTTATAATTTATTGGACAGGTAAGTGGAGAGTTTGAAAATGCAGGGGGCTGGATCTGAAACCATGCTACAGCAGTAGCCTACATGTGGTGGCAACCCAGTCAGCTGGAACATGTCGGGCCACATGACATAATAACTTTTAAAAGATCCATAATCTATAGATTAATACAATTAATATAATTTGAATATTTTCCAGTTATTTGATCCCTTTCACACTTATTGGAAAAAACCGAAAAAAAATAATAAATGGGCCTTCATTACGTTGCTGATTGCTCCGTTTGAAATCGAAAATCAAAACCAGGTGACAGACAGAAAAAGTTGTTTTCCTGTAACCCAGTAATCCGTGTTTCGTTTGGACACCATAAACGAGAAACGAGAAAATCTCAGTGTAAGAAACGGTTTTGGGGAAAAACATTGATAGACCATTAGTGTAACATAGTTATCTACTTATAAACAACTAACAGAACATGGAATTAACAATGCATGTGGACCCACTGAGCTGGAGGACGGCGCATGAATCCTACAAGTGACGAGTCAGTTCAACAGTCTTTTAAACAAAACCTCTGTGTATGTTCTCATATAAATATGTGTCTAGTATCACAATCAATAATCAATTATCTGTATTTATTATTGCAACCTGAGCCCAATTATCAGTTATAAACATGCACTGAGGTATATAATTCTGGCTGACTTGATCTATTTTTCTCTGCCAACATAAATAGCTGTTGGTCGGAGCACTTAGCTGGAGGACCAGTGATGAAACCACTTGTAGACATCTGCCGCCAACTGTTCAAGTACACGATACAGTTGTGAAGCAAACTTTAAGCACTTTTTTAAACAACATTTATCAGTTCCCCCTCACAATCTCTTTCCACACACGTTCCATCATCCTTCATTTTCTCTTCCTCTTCCTTGCAAGGTACCTGTATTTCTTCTGTCACTTATTACCTTCCTGCTCTACTTTTATCTCATAAGACTTACATGAGTAGTTCATTCATGCAAACACAAATGTGATAGACATACCTCATCCAACATCTGCATGTTAGTGTTTTTTTCCCCCTGTTGCTCCTCCTTTGGCTCGGATTACTTTGATCAGCTGACGAGAACTTTTCCTTTCAGGAAAACTGCAGTGATATGAAACAAGAAAAGATAGGGTTTGGGAATCAGTATAGCAAAATCCAACTTGAATGTCAACAAAAATTACCAATATCTACTTCTCAATATTCCACTGTAAGAGCTAGGTGAAACAACCAAACAGTTCAGTAGTAAGTGCATTCTAATCAATGAATGCTGGAAAGAAGACAATATAAATAATTTAAAAAAGGTGGTGGCATTGGAGCTATTTCAGGTACTCTATGAAAAGTTTTCAGATATTTTCTGAAGATGGGCAGAGACTCTGATGTAGTAGGGAAGCTGGTCACACCATTGAGATACCAGGACAGAAAAGAGTTTTGACTGCATGGTCTTCCCCATAGCGTGCGTGATGTCCTAGAGCCCAGAGGTGCCTGGGGAGAGGCTGGGTAGGGATGTATTTCCTTTAAGTAGAGAGAAGCTACTATTGCTGGTTCATAGGAAAGAATCATAGCCTTGAAGTGGATTCAAGCTTGAGATCCCCTCAACCACAGATGAGGTACAGCTCCAAGAAGGCTGCAATTTGAAGAAAATAAAAAGATGTGCTGTGATTTTGGCAAAATGAACTCTATTACTTTCCATTCCATACTGTAAAACTCTTTGTGGCTAGTTCTAAAATGATGCATTATAACAGAATTTTTCTTTATCTTTAGCGAGTCTCTCGGAAGTACATAAAGAGTTTAGTTACTCTCAGATCTGTTTGACACACTCTACTTTCCAAACTACTGGATGTACATAAATCCTGTGTCTCCCTGAGTCTTTTTAATAATGTCAGAGACTCAATTGTGTTGTAGATTGTGTTGAGCAGGTTTTTTCGTATTCTCTTTCTTGGTTTACATAATGACATTATGTAGGACATAGGCAGCCAGAAGCCATTTTTCTCTTTGGAACACTTGAATGGAGCATATCTATTTAAGGAAGTGGGTTAGTGGTGAGAAGAACGGGATTGATTTAGGAAAAGTATACATTAAGATATTTACTACTTCGCCTTGCTACCCCCAGAGCCTCTCCTTCCTGCAATTTACACATTCTGCAATAATATTCTGTCATATCGTAAAGATTTGGTAATCTGGGTCTACGGTATGTCCAAATATAAGCTTCTCTGCTTGTAAAGAGAAGACCCCCCACCAACTCTCCGATTATATGTTTATCTTGGTAGTTTCCTCAGCTTTCACTCCGATGTAAAGATATCAACTACGGTTTTGTGGAAAGATTCATGATTAAATATCGATTCTAAAATGTATCACCTTGATATATTCTTGGCAGAATATAATTTCTTTCCAGATACTGTAGATTCCATGTCACAGTTTAAAATTATGCTGACATAACATTGATTCAACAAGTGTGTGCCCTGTGGGAAGGAGGGATCAGCAACATTCTAACTTTAAAAATCCATGAGTGTCTGGAATTTATTAATTTTCATACCATTCAGTATAATTTGTCCTTGCTTTTTCAACATTGTACGAGGGTTTCCGCAAGGAAAATGTGCTGCCAGACAATGCAGAATTTAAATTTACCAGACGTCTGCATTATCATGAGCCAATTAAAATCCTATGTCTTGCTTTAAATGACTTTGAGCTTATTCTTTCATAATTCCTTCATAAGCACTAAATAAATGTGTTACAAAGCGTCTATAACCATGTGCCATTCTTTATAAAGGACATAACTGCGAAACAAATATACCCATGTTAAATGTGACATAACCCAGAATGTCAGATATAACAAAGCTGCATAACCCATCAGCTAAAGGATAAGTTTCAGCCATTAGGCTGGAGAGGATGGCATATGACCAATATACCACAATTAAGGGCTGTCCTTTGGCATGAGTCATGGACCTGTTGTGTTAAAGGATGGCGCATGGCATGCTCATGATAGAACATTGGAACCTAATTATAACAGCCATGAACATAAAAAAATGTGAAGTAGTTTTCTTCTGGAACCAAATACTAAACACACACACACACACTTTTTAACATCACATACCAAGTCAACTCGTTCATACATTTTTTGCCAGGCCGCGTAAGCGGAGCCGGCCAAGAAGAGTGAATGTCTCTTACTGAGTGACTGAGTGACCGATCGACCGACCCTTGTTAAATAGCGTAGTGGTTAGAGAAGCAGACTTGTGAACTATAGGTCCCAAATTCGTATCTCCTCGCAGGTGAAGCAAAGTACGCGTTATGAATTATTTCGTATAGACGAAAACTTCGCTGGCTAAAACCATTCGAATCTGCATTATAGTAAGCCTGAAATAAAACAGTTTACGGTTATATTGCGACTGTTTCTGGTGGATTTTCAAAGTACGCATCCGTGCATGCATTTTTGGGTCAGGACAGACAAACACATTTGCTGGCTACAACATACAGTAGTTACGTTATAGTAAGCCTTAACTGAAACTGCATACGGTTATATTGCGACTGTTTCTGGCATGGAAAAGTTCATCTTCATCTCGCTAGCAATTGCTCAATTCTTATGATTATTCCTAGGAAGTTAGTAGATACTAGTAAGCCTATTACTGGCTAATAAGCTGTTAAAACGGCCAGTGGCAGAAGCAATACAGTTCATAGACGCTATGGTGAAGGTAAACTTAATAAGAAACGTTACTCAGTTTAACACAATCCTCAATGGAGTCTAGCAACCGCTGAAACGTGTAATGCCGTGGCGTAGTGGTTAAAGACAGTGCCTCTCATGTGAAAGACCTAAGTTTGAATCTATTGAGAGCAACAACATTTATTAATTATTTCTGGTGGATTCCACGATTCTCTCATCTTTTCACTTGATGAAAAAGTTAGTTATCATCACCTTTATTGATAGTTATTGTGTAAATGTATGTTGAAAAGAGTATGTAGAATGTAAATGTATGTAGAAAAAAGTATGTTGTTTTGCCATGAAAGAAAAACATACGTTCTTATGCCATGAAATGAAATAGCTTTGGCAGACTTGCTAGCAATTGCTCAATTCTTATGACTATTCCAGTAAGTTAGTAGATACCGGTGAAGCTTATTACTGGCTAACACACTGTTAAAACGGCCGGTGACAAATGCCATACATAGACGCTATTTGTGGTGGAGGTAAACTTAGGAAGAAACGTTAGTCAGTTTAACTATATGAATGTCATTTACGAATGGCCAATTAACTATTAAAACGGCCAGTGGCAAAAGAGGATTTGTTCAGGATAGACACAAGAGGCTATACTGACACCCAGCAAACGTACAGCTCTGTGGTGTAGTGGTTAACAACACAGCCTTCCATGTGGGTGACCCGGGTTCAAATCTCACGAGGGTAGTACTATCTATTGCAGGCCGGCTGAACTAGGCTTGCCTGGTTTCTTGTTAAAACTGTAGCTAAGGCCCTAACGTGCACATACATTTTGAATGCCCATTAACACATCCATAGAACTTCACAGTAATCTTTTAATCATGAAACAACATAAATAACCAAAAAGGTAATCTGTCTTGACACTAGCAAGACACTAGTCAGTACCTCCTCATCTGTAATTTAATGCACATTCATAAAGAATCACATGTCTAGGCAATTACTCTGAAGTGTGACCCCTTTGGTCTCTCATAAAGAATTCATAAATCCGTTATACCAAACGTGTGACCCTTTCATCATCCTTTTATCATATTATGAAATGTGTGACCCTTTCATCATTCATAGAGCATACATAAATGTGTTATATCATATGAATCTGTACTTTAAAGTGTGACCCAGGCAAGTGCACAAATAGACCCAAAGTGCCCTTTTTGGCCGTTGGTGCCTGCATTCTGAGTGACACGCGTCATTCACACAGACAGGCATGCGTTCTCAGTCTACGTGATCCGCATCACTCAAGCAGACAGGCATGCGTTGTCAGTCTACGCGATGCGCATCACTCAAGCAGACAGGCATACGTCGTCAGTCTATGCGATGCGCATCACTCAAGCAGACAGGCATGCGTCGTCAGTCTACACGATATGCATCACTCAAGCAGATAGGCATGTGTCGTCAGTCTACGCGATGCGCATCACTCAAGCATATAGGCATGTGTTGTCAGTCTACACGATGCGCATCACTCAAGCATATAGGCATGTGTCGTCGGTCTACGCGATGCGCATCACTCAAGCATATAGGCATGTGTAGTCAGTCTACGCGATGCGCATCACTCAAGCAGACAGGCATGTGTCGTCAGTCTACGCGATGCACATCACTCAAGCAGACAGGCATACGTTGTCTGCTTGTTTAATGTGCGTCACAGAAGCTGACGGGACCCAGTTCCGCTGTCAATCTATGTCCCAAGCCCCGTCCGTGCATAGCAATAGTGCCCCAGTCATCATTCACAAAATATACATAAATTCCTTATAATGGTGTACATAGTAGGGGTGGGTATGTGCACTGATCTCCTGATTAGATTTCAATTCACGAGTGTCCGATTGTATTCAACTGTGATTCGATTTAGATATAATTTGGACATAATTACAATACCAACATTGCTTGTAAGAGAGATTCTTTGAAAAGGAAGTCTACAGAGTGGACAGGTAACCCTCTAGCTTGAATAACATGGTATATTTCTAACGATTAATCTTAAACATGGATAATCAAGCTCAAAACATTACATTGAAATGCTTTATAGTTATAGTTAACAAACGTAAATAACCCAAATAAATATTTAAATAAAATATTGATAATTAAAAATAAAAAGTACTTCATTTATAAATTAATAAAAAACTAATTAATCAAATTAATTCTATAAAGTCCTTTTTACATCAGTTGTCACAAACAGTATTTACAGATACCCAGCCTGGAACCCCAAAGAGCAAGCAACAACAGTGTTGATGCACAGTGGCTTGGAAAAACGCCCTAGTAGGGTCAAAATTTAGGAAAAAACTGAAACAAGACTCTGAGGGGCGTCCAGTCAACATCTGGCTGTGCCGGGTGAAAAATGTAATAGTACATTAACTTTTAGGACACGTCAATCTGTTTGCATGTTCAGGTGTATGTGTTTGCATGTTTAGGGCCCACGTTCTCCTAAGGTTAAACAGGACATCAGGAAAGTTAAAGAGCGCGTTCCTTGGAATCAAAAGGATTCCTGAGCTAATAGGCTAAGGCTCTGATTTGGCTTTCAAAATGGTGCAAGTTGTTCCAGAAAAGTGCACTTAAAAAATAAATTAAAATGCAATTTGTATTGCATATGAACACAGTCAGCGTCATTGTAGAATTCTACTGCCAAATGTTCGAATGAACAAAACAGTCAAACGATAAAATTGAACTGAGTCAGTCGTGTTTTTTTTAACAAAACTGCGCTAACCATACGACTGAACGATACAGTTTAACTAAAAGGGACTTGTTGCTCTCGAGTCAGTAAAAAGTTGTTCAAAATGAAAGAATCTTTAGCGAACTGCACATCACTAGTGACAGCAGAGCTGCAGAGATTGTTTTCTGCTGCTCCAGCAACCTTTCTAGTATCTCCAGCACACTATTCCACCAGGTCACCACGTCAATCAGCAGTATATGTAAAAGCAGGTCCAGCAACTTCTTCTCTTTAAGCACATGGCTGGCCGTAGTGCTACAGTGAAAAAAGGTTGTAATGCGTCTCACTGGCCAAGCAAGCTTGCGATCGCTGATAGTTTGAGAGCAGCCTGTGTGGGTAAGTTTAAAGTGCGCGCAAAACAGCCAAAGGGAAGCAGCTCTACCAATGCCTCAACACATCATATTAGCAGCATTGTCCATCACGATGGTTGGTTCTTTCTCTCTAACCCACAGTAAGGTCTGTCTGCAGCCGCGGCTGGAAAGCTCCGCCCATTCAGAACACCCTCCCCCTCTTCCAATTGGTTCCTCAGAGCAATGTTTTTCACGGTGTAAAAAAGATACAAATGTTATTCAGAATAATGTTACAGTTACATTTGTTTATTGTCTTTGCTTACTGCCATGATCAAGCTAAACTACGATTAGCTGGCATTGCTAGCTTAAGTACTAATGTGGATGTTCTCAAACGATTTCTAGAAGTTCAGCTAAACTAATAATTGCATGTGATGTAGCTAGTACTCAGTACTCACTACAAACAGCAATAACGTTAGACATGTTTTTACAGTAAAAAAAAGCATTAAGCTACAAGACATGATGTTATTTTCACTATTTCAGACGGGATAAAATGATTAGATACGTATATAATTTTTCATCGTCTTCAAGGAAATAAACATGTCAGAGCATAATGAGAAAGAAATGAGGTGCCAATGCAAAGTAAGCTTTGAGGAACCAACTGGAAGAGAGGGTGGGTGTTCTATATGGGCGGAGCTTCCCTGGGCGGAGTTTTCCTGGGCGGATCTTCCTTGCCGCGAGCCGCAGACAGAGCCTTCTCTTCTAACCTCCCACTGATTTAACACCTCCAAAGAGAAAATGCCTAGATTTATATCTCTGGATTTTTAGAATGTATTTTGTCCAAACAACAATCCCAATTTATTGGAAATATATAATTTTTTTTACCCAGCCCTAGTACATACTGTCACGTGCCATTGGAATCCAACACCCTCTCGCCCTCATTTAGAGCACTGATACCTGTTTGTTTTTATTGCCCTCATCTGTGTTCCTGATCACTGTCTCTAAGTTCCTCCTTCCTTAGTGTATCTTGCCATGCTTTGTGTTTGCATTTTGGTCCTATTTAATGTTGTTTCTGTTTTCAACCACAGAGTATGGGCACATTTACACGGCCATACACACACCCATTATGCTTGTTATTTCTTCAGTTTAACCTGCTTAATCTAATGCTGATGGCTGCTTGGACACATTGGGACGACAATGTTTTTTTGTGTGTGTTTTTGTATTGCTCAGGGGATATTGATACTGGATTGATGTTGGTGATGTGTCAACATGTTTGAGGTGTAAGCAGCTGCTTAGGGTCTTTTTGTTAAAGCAGGCGCAACAGAGCTAATAACAGTGTAGTCCACTGAATGTCAAAATGCCAAATATGAGGTAAGTTCACGTCTAAGATGCTAAAAAAGGTCAACTTTAAAACCCATGACAAAAAACACTTGAAATATATACATTTGTGCTCATAAGTTTGCATACCCTGGCAGAAATTGTGAAAATCTGGCATTGATTTTGAAAATATGACTGATCATGCGAAAAAATTATTTTATTTAAGGATAGTGATCATATGAAGCTATTTATTATCACATAGTTGTTTGGCTCCTTTTTAAATCAAAATGATTACAGAAATCACCCAAATGGCCCTGATCAAAAGTTTACATACCCTTAAATGTTTGGCCTTGTTACAGACACATAAAGTGACACACACAGGTGACAATGGCAATTAAAGTTGAATTTCCCACACCTGTGGCTTTTTAAATTGCAATTAGTGTCTGTGTATAAATAGTCAATGAGTTTGTTAGCTCTCATGTGGATGCACTGAGCAGGCTAGATACTGAGCCATGGGGAGCAGAAAAGAACTTTCAAAAGATCTGCGTAACAAGATAATGGAACTTTATAAAGATGGAAAAGGATATAAAAATATATCTAAAGCCTTGCAAATGCCAATAGGTACTGTTCAGTCACTTATTAAGAAGTGGAAAATTCAGGGATCTCGTGATACCATGCCAAGGTCAGGTAGACCAAGAAAGATTTCAGCCAAAACTGCCAGAAGAATTGTTCGGGATACAAAGAAAAACCCACAGGTAACCTCAGGAGAAATACAAGCTGCTCTGGAAAAAGACGGTGTGGTTGTTTCAAGGAGCACAATACGACGATACTTGAACGAAAATGAGCTGGATGGTTGAGTTGCCAGAAAGAAGCCTTTACTGCTCCAATGCCACAAAAAAGCCCGGTTACAATATGCCCAACAACACCTTGACACGCCTCACAGCTTCTGGCACACTGTAATTTGGAGTGACGAGACCAAAATAGAGATTTATGGTCACAACCATAAGCGCTATATCTGGAGAGGGGTCAACAAGGCCTGCAGTAAACAGAATACCATCCCCCTTATGAAGCATGGTGGTGGCTCACTGATGTTTTTGAGATGTGAGTTCTAAAGGCGTGGGGAATCTTGTGAAAATTGATGGTAACATGAATGTAGCATGTTATCAGAAAATACAGTTTTTATTATCAGAAAATACAGACAATTTGTATTCTTCTGCACGAAAGCTGCACATGGGACGCTCTTGGACTTTCCAGCATAACAATGACCCTAAGCACAAGGCCAAGTTGACCCTCCAGTGGTTACAGCAGAAAAAGGTGAAGGTTCTAGAGTGGCCATCATAGTCTCCTGACCTTAATATCATCAAGCCACTCTGGGGAGATCTTAAACGTGGGTTCATGCAAGACAACCAAAGACTTTGCATGACCTGGAGGCATTTTGCCAAGACGAATGGGAAGCAATACCACCTGCAAGAATTCCGGGCCTCATAGACAACTATTACAAGACTGCACACTGTCATTGATGCTAAAGGGGGCGATACACAATAATAAGAACTAAGGATATGCAGACTTTTGAAGAGGGGTTAGTTCATTTTTTTCTTTGTTGCCATGTTTTGTTGTATGTTTGTGCCATTCTGTTATGACCTACTGTTGAATTTGAATCCCATAAGAAATAAAAGACGTGTTTTGCCTGCTCACTCATGTTTTCTTTACAAATGGTACACATATTACAAATTCTCCAAGGGTATGCAAACTTTTGAGCACAACTGTGCATCTCTAGGTTTTACAAGACAAAGCAAAGGTGTCCTATTGCAAGTGTGACTGAGCAAAGAAGCAAAGGTTTTGTAGAGAGAACCACTGTCCCTACACATCTAATGCTTAATGCAACATGGCTGACATTCATAAGCAATACTATGCAAATATAAGGTCCACTAAGGAGCTGCGTGCTCACGCAGGAGACTCATGAGACTATAAGTTTATAGTCTCATGAGGAGACTCATGAGACTATAAGTTTACAGGTAAAATGCACATGAGGGAGTACTTCAGGGTTCTACAGGCTGAGCAAAATGTTGTTGGTGCTACAGAAACCAAAAGGGGAAGGGAACCACTGCTGTAAAAAGAGGCACTGAACTTCTCTGTGTTTCTGGATAATATTATATCTACAGGATACTTTTCACAATACCCATCACAGGCCTACTGAAAAAAAAGTACTGGAAGTCCAATTTCAATTTAAATACATTTCACAGATTGTAATCAGCCATATCAGAACTAGAATAGTTTGTTGGTGAATTACCCCATACCTCATCATATGAGCTACTCTGATATATTGCTATTTGGCGTGTCAGATTATTTGCTTTTTTTTGTAAATTTTCTGCATTGAATTTTGTCAGATCCTTTTGTGTGTTGTAGTAATACATAGAGGGTGTCTGATTGAAGAATATACTTCCAAAGTGATGTGCTTTTTTTCATTGTTTAGTGTGCTAGGTAATCAAACATGCTATCATCAGATACGAAAAAGGTATTACCCCGCTAGTTAATTCAACCCAATGAAAGGAATTATTATTTGGGGCAAGTGTTGGAATACATTGTTAAACAATGACGCCTGATTTGGGCCACCTCTGCCCAATATAAATCTGACTTAAGTTGTCAGCACACAAGTCCAGACCTAAAACTAGCAGTTCATGCTCAAAATCCCACAAATGTCACTGAGCTAAAGCAGTTCTGATGTTGCTTAAGGGGTCTTCGTGTTTTTTTATGACTAAGGGAGAAGGAAATACTTTTATTTATTCTCAAAAGCCCTGTTTGAAAAAGTTATCAAAATATTGTTTTGTTTGTTTACTCAGGTTTTCTTTACACTAAAATTGTTTGAAGATCTGAACAATCATTGCCATATACATGCAAACATGCAACAAAAATAAGACAGGGTGCAAATACATTTTCAAAGAACTGTATGTTGGAGAGCTCTGTATTTGTCACATTTTAGTTTAAATTGACTAGAATGCACCAAATACCTGTTAATGCCTGTCATTGTCAGCAATAAAAGTCTGGCAAATGGTTTTCCGATCTATGTTGTCCAGCTTAACTTGGTCAGTATGACATATAGCAACATGATGTAATTTGTTTTGTGATATTGTTGAGCGTAGCTATGTTTTCAACCTCCTGAGTGCACTAAAGCTCCTTTCCGCTTCAGATGATGAGACAAGTATGACAAGAAGCGACCTGACCAGTCCTTGCAGAATCTTTGCAGCCTCTGCACTTGAACTGAATGGGCAGATGTACTGTAATGGCTGTGGCACACTGCAGCTATTGTAAACCTTGGGATCATTTGGTGCTCGTCTTACCTCATGCTGTGTTTTGATTACCACCCACGGCTAGAGTCTAATGCTTAACATTTCTTCTTATTGAATCTCTAGTTGCTAGAAGCCAGCCAATCAAATAACGGGAAAATAAATCACTAGTAAAAGTCAAGGAGAGCAATGAGAAGAGAGTATTTCTTGTGTGTGCGCAAAACTGATCAGAAGGGGCAGCAGACCGTCATTTTGAATGTGTCCTTTAAACTGTGTGTCAATCACATCTAGAACCAAATCGCATCTAGAACCATCTAGAACCTCAGTTTTGTAGTGTTCCTCAAAATATTTTCAATTTGTACAAATTGCTCAATAGAATAAAAGTGCTTTGGCGATTGTCTGACCTATGGAACTTCAATTGACTCTATGTCCAGGGAATCCACAATGGTTGTTGCCTTCTAAAACGGGTTATTTCTTTTTGCATTAAGGGTAGAGCGAACACATCCAACAGCAGCCTGCATGCCGGAGACAGTCTGTGTTCTTTGGAGAGATGTTTTGAGGCACTCCAGCTCTCAAATAACAGCTTCTGCCAGTCCCAATGCAGTTTTATTGGTGCAGACCATTTGCAGTAGCTGCTGTAGGATAATTACTGGCTGCTGTCTCCACAAAGCTAGAGAGGACAGTCATACTGAATGAGGAGTGATGTGATTGTTTTATGTCTGACAGTCAATCTGTTTTGGCTTTGGAGGTTTGAGGGCAGTAGGTCTGATGTCACATGATCTGATGTTGCAATTAAACATTTCCTTAAATTATCCTGAACGTCCATACTAGATGCCCAATTGATGTACCCAGTCAAGGGAATCTTGGATGAGAACAGCCTGAGCAGGGCTTTTGTGTGATCAGGTTTACACAGTGTACTCTGTAGTGTACATTCAGGGACAGAGGCAGATTTTTCTTTATTAATGCCTGGGCACCAGTGTTTCCCAGACATGCTGGCAGCTCTATCATACATGGCCACACAATCCTGACAGGGAGGATTTAATCTGATTAGTAAATCCATTGCAATCTTGGCAAGGCTCTGTCCTCTGGTTTCAGATACTCCATACAGACCAACAAATTCCTCATGTGGCACATAGTTATAGTCAACATATCTCAAGCATATGGAGTCTTTGGGTTCCCTCAATTATAGAAAACAATGTAATTGGAAGCAATTGAATGGTATATGCTATTCTTCTAAAAACGTTGTTGCTCATTAACTGAATAATCTCATTTTGTTTCCAAGGGCCAATGTAATCATGGTTCCACATCTTTAAACTGCCTTGAAGGACTGTCATCTTCTGGTTTCTTTTTAAAAGTTGGTACATGTTTCCACATACTTAGCACTTTCTTCTTCATGACCACTCTAGGCCTCACCCTTTATAGCTAAGTACTTAACTGAACCTACAATCTTCAATAGCCAATGTCTTTCTTCCTCTTGTTGTCTGGCCAAAGCAGACATGAGTCAAGTGACCAGAACGACATGAGCTAAAATCTGACGGAGAAACCCTCTTCAAGGTTATCAGAAAGTTGGCCTTCAACTCTACTTTCACTTCCACAGTCTTGCATTAAAAGTAAAATTAAAAGAAATTCACCTGAAAATAAGGGCTAAATATTCAAACTTGATTGGATTTAAAGTCAAGACACAATTTTTTGACAAGGTAGTATGTCCCAATATTGGTATATTGGCTTAATGTAAACTTAAAAGTACATACTTCATCACCATCAGTACAGTGTATACTTTTAGTATGTAGTAAAAGTATGCAAGTTGAGATGCAGCCAAGGTGAATACTTCACAATAATATGCATGTGCAAATTAAGTTAGGTAAAGCGAACACACACACACACACTATAAGTTGCATTCCTTTGCAAACTTGTTATATTGTTATTAACTGTAATTGTCAGCTATGTAGTTGAAATTTGTATTGGACTGTTTTTATCAATGGTAAATAATGCAAGCTAATTTGCGCTCTGTGCACTGTGTAGAATCCTGCCTATAAATAATAACACAACTTGTCTCCTCATCTTCCCTTATCGAACAAGACCCGAATAGTATTAGCTAATGCAGGGTGGTTTACAGTAGAATTTATACAAATTGTTGAATATAACAACATTACAAGTTTGAATTGAATGCAAACTAATACACGGATTGGTGAGAAGGTTAATATGGGGAATATCTCAGGCACTCAGATAAATTTAGTAAAAAAATATAATTTGAAACATTAACTTAAAAAATTAACTGCAGATGTGTGCTGGTAATTTATTTAGTTTTACTATTTTCCACATTGTACAATAATAGTGAAGATATCAAAATGCAATCTCTCAACCAGCTTCATGTGGTAGCCACCTGGAATGCATTTCAATTAACAGGTGTACTTGTTAAAAGTTAATTTGTGAAATTTCTTTCCTTCTTAATGCGAGAACTTCGCAATGTCCATCAAGCTCTATTATAAAACTGTCTCTCATTGTCACAGTTTAGGGTAGGCAGGACACAAGGCGCAGAGCGAGTGTAGGGTAATATGCTTTTAATATCTGTCTTCCACTAACAAAAATAACAAAAGGAGAGGCAAACCACAAACTGAGGCACACCACAACTGGCACAAACAATGATCGACCACTGAAAGTTCCAAAAGGGCAACTTAAATAGGGTCCCCAATTAGAGGCAACGTGGAGCAGTTGCCTCTAATTGGGGCCAACCAAAACAGCAGCACAGAGATTCCTAGTGGCACCGTTGCGGTCAGGCCCTGACCAAAGAATGAAATTATTGTTATTGTCCAAATGCTTTTGGAGTTCACTTTATTTATAGGTTTATTTATTTATAGAGTGAGGTACATAAAATACTGTAATGTCTAGAGCTTTTGTTTGGCTACACATGAACATATATCATTTTAGTTGTGAATGTATTTGCCCATGAATTAGCAGACATTGCTTATTACAACACTATATTTTTGTTGATATTTTGGTTCATACAAACTGTCTTTTTAATGACTGTTGCCTTAGGGATAAAGGAAGATAGGATGTTAAAGGTGGGAAACGCATCAATACAAATACAGCAAAAATGTATAAAGCAATATAATTGGTGTTGTTCATTTTGGCTCACACAGATGTTTAATCAATAGTTACCATGTAAAGAAAATAGATTGAATTCATAAAGCTTAACATTAGCAGTACCATAAATTATATCTGTCTTTAACAGATGACAATACTAAAATATAATTTGAATTGTCACCAAGCCAGTGAAAAAACACATAGATCCAAGGTAAAATTCAATAACTAACATTTGCCCAGGCCCCAGGACAATGAAAATTGATGTTAAGTGAAAATTGACATCATTGAAAATTGACGGTCCACTAAGGGCAACATTACTACAGTATAACCTTGTTTCCAAAAAAGTTTGGATGCTGTGGGAAATACAAGTAAAAACTGGATGCAAATCATTTATCCCTATAATTAATTAAAAATAGTACAAAGACAGCATATCAAATGTTGAAATTGAGAAATGTTGTTTTTAGAAAAATACATTAATTTGATGCCAGCAACACGTTTCAAAAAAGTTGGGACACGGGCATGTTTACCACTGTGTTACATTACCTCTTCTTTTAACAATACTCTAAGTGTTTGGGAACTGAGGAGACCAATTGCTGTAGTTTTGAAAGTGAAATGTATTCCCATTCTTGCTTGGTATAGGATTTCAGCTACTCAACATTATTTTTCATTTCAAAATGTGCCAAAGGTTTTCAATAGGTGACAGATCTGGGCTGCAGGTAGACCAGTTTAGCACCCAGACTCTAATTATGGAGCCATGCTGTTGTAATACATGCAGAATGTGGTTTGGCTTTGTCTTGCTGAAATAAGCAAGGCCTTCCCTGAAAAAGACATGGATGTCAGTCTGGATGGCAGCATGTTTCTCCAAAACCTTTATATATTGTTTAGCATAAATGGTGCCTTCACAGATCTGCAAGCCATGTGCACTAATGCACCCCCATACCATCACGGATGCTGGCTTTTGAACTGTGCGCTGATAATAAGCCGGATGGTCCCTCTTCTTTTTAGTCCAGAGGACGCGGCGTCCATTTTAAACTTTGATTCATCAGACCACAGGATAGTTTTCCACTTCACCTCAGTCCATCTTAAATGAGCTTGGGCTCAGAGAAGGCGGCAGCATTTTTGGATCTTGTTTATACATGGTTTCTTCTTTGCATGGTAGAGTTTTAACTTGCATTTGTGGATGTAGCGACGTACAATGTACATAGACAATGGTTTTCGGAAGTGTTCCTGGGCCCATGCAGTGATGTCCACTACAGAATTGTGTCTGTTTTAATGCAGTGCAGTCGGAGGGCCCGAAGATCACGGTTATCCAATATTGTTTTTCGGCCTTGTCCTTTTTGTACAGAGATTTTTCCAGATTCTCTGAATCTTTTAATGATATTTTGTACCACTGATGAAAAGATCGCCAAACTCTTTGCAATTTTACGTTGAGAAACGTTATTCTTAAATTGTTGCCTGGGCAGTCTTTCAGAGCGGTGAACCCTTCCCCATATTTACTTATGAAAGTCATCCTCTCTGGGATGTTTTTTTTATACCCAGTCATGTTACTGATTTGTTGCCAATTAACCTAATTAGTTGTGAGATGTTCCTCCAGGGTTATTTTTTAGCATCACACTACTTTTCTAGTCTTTTGTTGCCCCTGTCCCAACTTTTTTGAAACATGTTGCTGGCATCAAATTCAAAGTGGGCATATACAACTCCGGAAAAAATTAAGAGACTACTGCACCTTTTTGTTTCCTTTCCAAAGAAGTTGAAAATGTACGTTTTGAGTGAGGAACAGAAGCGTTCAATTTGCAGTGGTCTCTTAATTTTAACCCTTCTGTTCCTCACTCAAAACCTTCCTTTTCAACTTTTTTGGAAAGGAAAGAAAAAGGTGCAGTGATCTCTTAATTTTTTCTGGAGCTGTATTTTTCATAAACAAAAACATTTCTCAGTTTCCACATTTGATATGTTCTTTGTACCATTTTCTATTGAATATAGGGTTTAAATGATTTGCACATCCTTGCATTCTTTTTTCTTTCAATTTTACACTGTGTCCCAACTGTTTTGGAAATGGGGTTGTACTTCATGGTGGATGGTGGTATAGTGATCACATGTTAAATAATTTTGCCTTGGTTGGTAGAGCATGGCATTAGCAATACCAGGGTTGTGGGTTTAATTCTGATAGGGGTGAGTAAGAAAATGTATGCACTCACTTTTTGTCCGGGATAAGAAGGTATGTAGTGTTAGTTAAGGCAATCAACTTCTTTCTGTTTGTACATTATCCCAAACCTTGTGTTTATGCACATTGTTATGCACTGATTTGTCTTACATATGTGTAGACATGTGCTTGTGAGGGAGGTACAGGAAAAGTGAGAATGTTAAACAGGCCTCTCTTGACTTGCATTGAAATTTCTGATACTGTGTAATTGAAGGGTAAATGTATTGGAGTTAACAGATTAATCTTAGCCGCAAAATATAAGAAATCAAACATCTAATTTACTTAAAATTGTTCAAAGAAGAAAACTTTCTTAATCAAGAAATATTTTTGGGCCCCCTGAATGGTGTGGTAAACTCACTGCTTCCCTGTTAGCTATGTCATTGCAAGACCAGGATTCAAATCCTGCTTGGGGTTAGCCCATTGATCCCATGGAGTGCAATCGGCTGGCACCATCTGGGTTTGCGGAGTTAGTAATCCAATATGGTTGCCTTGCCTCATCGTACTCTAGTGACTCTGTGGTGGGTTGGGTAATTTAAAGCTCAATTAAGGTAGAACGCCAGTGAGTACATTCCTTTCGGCATGTAAGGATTTTGGTCTACAATTGCAGGTCAAGTGAGAAGTGTGATAACAACAAGTATGGCTTTGGAAGAGTTGCTGGATGAAGCAGGGCCTTAATCTGGTTAATCAAAGTTCCAATAACCTTTAGGAAACTCAAGGCGCTTAAATGTACATACTGTATTAATGAGAGATGTGGTTTTCTTCTGGCTAAGCCAAATACCTTGTTGGCATGGCATTGTTGTCATGGAGTTGGCATCTATTGTAGTTTTGGAGACTTGGTGACCCCAGTGTTCAACCAACCTTGTGTGAACCTTGGGGAATTTGTTTTATTTTTTAAACAATCCTTCTCACTGTGTGGCTGCAAAATATACCAGTGCCCTCTTTTAGGTAGGTAAAAAGAAATTTCATCATAGGGTATTTAAGAGATATTGTACTAGGTAATTACAATGTGTTTAGAGCAGATAGATTGGGGCAAGAGTAGAGGTGTTCACATTTTTACAACTAATCTTTCAGTCTCCCCGTTTATATCTGGATTCATTCCTAAGCAGTCTGAATAACTAAGCCATGATTTAGGAAACAACTGTCAGGTTACAAATATAGGTGTAAATCATTTACCCTCCATGAAAAAAATGTATGCTTAATTTTCTAACCAACCTGTTACACTAATTTTTATGATCTAGACTTATACTTGGTGACTTTTACTTGAAATTGTCAACACAAGATGTGGATATTTTAAAATACTTTTTGTTGAGTTAAAACTAAGCCGGGTGATCACTAAGAAAACACAACCCAGTCTAAAGGAGTCTACAAAGTTTACACTAATTTATTACATATTGATACATTTCCCAGATAAAAATATTGCAAGTGGTGCATTTCCATTAGATTCAGTGCATCCGGACAGTATTGAGACCCATTCACAATTTTTTCACATTACAGCCTCAGTCTTACATAGATTTAATATATTTTTTTATTCTCATCAATTTACATACAATACCCCATAATGACCAAGCAAAAGCAGGTTTTTGGATTTTTTTACTATTCGGACCCCTTTACACAGTAATGTTGAAGAACTGTTGGCAGTGAATTTGTGAAAAGAGTTAACATTGACATGGCCCATATGTTTATATACTCTTATAATCTTCACCCAGCACTGCCAGAATAGGTCTGGCCACCCCTCAGAGTCTTTGTCCTGGTCTTCTCTTCATATACTTTCAAACTCTGTTAGGTTGAATGGGAAACATTGTTGCACAGCTATTTGCTGGTCTCTCCCGAGATGTTTGATCTGGTTCTAGTCTGGGCTTTGCCCGAGTCTCTCAAGGACATTCACAGAGTTTTCCCGAAGCCACTCCTGCATTTTCTGGACTTTTCTAAGGGATGTTGTCCTTTCTTTAAGGTGAACTGTTACCCCATCTAAGTTCCGGAGGCCTCTGTATCTGTCTGTACTTTGCTTTGTTCATCTTTCCCTCGATCATGGTTAGCCTCCCAGTCCCTGCCACTAAAAAACCTCCCCACAGTATTATGCTGCCACCACCATGCTTCACCATAGAGAAGGTATTAGCCAGGTAATGAGCAGTGCTTAGTTTCCTCCAGACATGATGCTTGGCAATCAGATCAAAGTATTCAATCTTGGTTTCATCAGACCAGAAAATCTTGTTTCTCATGGTGTTGGAGTCTTTCAGGGTTTATTGAGGAGTAGCTTCTGGCTGGCCACTACCATAAAGGCCTGATTGGTGGAGTCCTTACTGGTGGAGTGCTGGAAAGTTCTCCCACCTCCATAGGAACTCTGGAGGTCTGTCAGAGTGACCATCAGCTTCTTGGTCACCTCCCTGAGGAAGGCCCTTCTACTTAAATTGATCAGTTTGGCCAGCGTCAAGCTCTAGAAAGAGTGTTGGTGTTTCCAAACTTCTTCCATTTAAGAAAGATGGAGGCCACTGTGTTCTTGGGGACCTTCAACACTGCAAAGAAAATATTGGTACCCTTCTTATTCCCATAAACTAGCCAAAGTCAAATAAGCAATCCAAACAGTTGACACAATTTTCCTTTACAACTGTTGACTGTAAATATTTTGTTTATGTGATCAAATATTTAGTTCATGTAGCTTATTATGACCACCGTGACCAGTATATTTTGGAAAGCCATGTTTGAGGATAAGAGTTTGGCTACACTGTGCCCAGATAATTAATTTGTAATTTGTTCTGTTAGTACTGCCACTACTACCACCACTGCTGCTACCAGTACTACTACTACCGCTACTACCACTACAACCACCACAGCTACAGTACCGCTACCACTACTACTACTACTACTACTACTACTACTGCTACAACCACTACTGCTACTACTGCCGCTGCTATTACCGCTACCACTACTACCACCACTACCCAGTGGCACCCCCAGACATTTTTCATAGGGGTGGCCAGATGGGGCCACTGAAAATCTTGGGGTGGCACGCCAAATCCAAATGCAATAACTGACTTTCAAGAATTCTGTTACGCTGTTGTTGTATATAGGCTAGTTGAAAACGATGTCAATATGAGATTTAAGGAATCGCATACTGATATACATACTGTGGTTACTTATTTTACAGTTAATGTTTCTAATTGTCTGATGTGCATGGACTAATATGGGACAGTTAACATTTTGAGTTCCACAACCATCCGGTTTTAATGTGGTATGTGTCTATATATATATGTGTTTGGCAATTTATAATCATAATCAATCATGAATATTCATATAGTTAATGTGCATTTTTATTTTCTTTCACATTAACTATTATGAAAAATATACATTATTGATTTAAAAGTGCATTAGGTTACATTCTGAAAATAATTAAAATGTGAGAAACAGCGCTCCCAATTCTTCCCTCTACTCCCTCTATCCCTCACAACCTCAGTTGTGATGATTGGGAGATAGGTTATTCTTTCCTAATCACATGAACACACATGTAGGTGATCTAATGCAATTTTTAGACACAGCGAACCAAAAATTAATTGAATCAGCTAAGAAAGAAATGTTAGCTATCTAGTTATGTGTTTCTTTAGACAAATGTATATTTTATGTAAATTGGGTTAAGTTAGACTAGCCAGTTACGAAACTGAATGTTGGCTAGTGCGACATGATATCAAGCTAAACAACCTTTATAATAATGCACAAATCTTTTTGCCTGTCCAGAGAGAAAGCGCTAACTCCATATCCAACTTCTCATTTTTCACTTGGTAACTAGCGAAGCTAGCGTAAGCTTAGCAGCACTGGGCGCTACCTATAGTTAGCTATTCAAATACGAAGCTTAACAAGTCGTGTAAAAATGTGAATAAATCAATTTACCTGTCCAGAAGAAAAAGCTCTAAATCAGATTCAAACTTTTAATAAAGTTAGTTCTTGCACCTTGGAAATGATGCTGAACCAATGTTTATTCTTGTTTTCTTAATCCACCTTGTTTTCGAATAGCACTACTCTCCAAAATCTTTCTTCGCTTGGCAGTTTTCGATGTGCACGCTGTTGTAGGCAACAGAGGAATTGGTATTTTGTTGTCATCTCTAGCTGCCATTGTAGTTCTAGTCTGAAAAATGTTTTCTTAGCTCCTCATCACAGACATTTGCTACCTCCAGACTATATGCGTGTTCACAAACGGGTCCAAGCCCCGCTTCGCCAAAGGCGATTGACTAAAGATTGGCTGCATTGTCGCCACCTGAGTCACAAAAAGTTAGAAAAGTTGAAATATTTTTTACATTGTTGAGGGTGGTGAATTTTTCTTATTGACTCCTAGAGTATTCCTAGAGCCCCTCTAACCCAATAAATAACAATCTGCCTTTGCCTTTGCAGATACCTGTTTTGATATTTCATTTTTATGTAGACTATTCAGTCTATTATTTTTTTCTCTTACTACTGAAGGACGTTGCAGGAATGATATGCAACTGTAAGAAAAAAAACACCCTGATTACTGAATTAAAAGGTGAAGCTTTAATGAACTCATTCCACGAAGGAGAGACTGATAAACATTTAGAAAATAGAGGATGGAGGGGCAATCAAAAATGTTAAAAAGTGAAAGGATGTTCATATGAGAGAAGAAAGGATCTTTGAAATATTGTAAACATGAAAAAAGGAACCATGACATATATGGAAGGTCAAGAGAAAAACAATCAATAGCATGAGTAAATGACACAGGAGCATGTTCAACCCCTTATGAAATGTCTACTGCACTAAAACTACTCACTGGTTGAGTACGGCTATATATTGACTTTAATCTGAACTGAGTGACTTTCATGGTCAATTCTGCCCAATCTGCAAACTCAGCGTGTCAATTCACCCCCAGCCTTTAGGCAGAAAGGAAATGAGCGACCTTCTTGAGATAGGATATGCTTACAGTATATCTAGCCTTTCTCTCACTTACAAAAATGCATGCATGTACACACATGTACGCGTGCGCGCACACACATTTACATGGGTCCAAGTTAATATGGGCTGTGTCATCCACCAGCTTTTTAAGATTCAATGTGATGTGCAGGCTATGTTAGTTCTCCCTTGGGTTATCTTTTAAAAGCTTTGGATTTGGCTACTGGAAAACTCAGGAAGAAGTGTAAGGATAACGTAAATTAAACATTGAACACACAAAGCCAATTCCCTGTCATGTTGTTCTGGGGCCATATTCACAAAACATCTTAAGGCTAAAAGTAGCTCCTAACTTGCTGATTTAGGGGCTAACTCTTAAAAAAATGGGCGTGTCAGTCCTAACTTTAGGACTCCTACATTTTTAGCCCAAGAGTGTTTCACAAAGAGTTTTAGCGCTAAAACCAGCTCCTAAATCTGTAAAAAGATTAGTCAAGAGGACTCCTAAGTCACTAAGACCAAATCACAAACAATCCTAAAAGGGCTGCTGCCGGCAATCCACCTTGTAAACAGGCCGACCTTTTAGAAACATTTATTGATACTGAGCTTTTAACAAGGTATTGCCTTAATCGCAAGGGTATTATGATCAGAGTAGAGCTAGTCAGGGATGCTGAGACACCAACAAACAGAAACAACCCAATAACATCGGAGATCAAGGTTATGACAACTCTAAGCCACTTGGCCACAGGGAAAATGCAGCTATGCAGCGCAGACAAACTTCATATATCTCAGTCGTCTGTCAGTGTAATATTACATCAAACAATAAATGCCCTCCCCAGACCCCATATCGTCCGACAAATCATTCGGTTCCCTCAGGATGTTCGCCAACTACAAAGAAACAAAGCCGACTTCATGGCCATAGCTCGACCACCCGGTGTAGTTGGTCCTATAAATCTAGATGGGATACATAATTGCACGAATTATTGCACCATCAAAAGATGAGCATGCATTTTTTTTACAAGCTGACAGACATGTAAGAGGCTAACAATTACCTGAACATATTTTGTCTAGTCCATATATCCTTCTTGGTTTCATGTTTATTCAGTGACACTTGGCCTACATTTTTATTTGAATATCTTTGTTTGAACATGGCAACATGACACATTCTTCTACAGTATTGCTATAATGAACTCACTGACAGATACCCCTCCCCTATCAGCCAATCACTGTGGGCATACAGTAGTAAGTTAGCCCAAGATTTCTACCTGTTCCTTAGTAAAATCAATCAATCAAATTTATTTATAAAGTTGTCCCTAACCCAACAACAGTTGTCACAAAGTGCTTTTACAAAACACCCAACTTGAAACCCCAAGGAGCAAACAACAACAATGTTGAATTTCAGTGGCTAGGAAAAACTCCATAAGAAGGCTGAAATTTAGGAAGAACCAGAACCAGGCTGAGAGAGGTGACCAGTCCTCTCCTGGCTGTGCTGGGTGAACATTTTAAGAGTACATGTTGTAATAATAAAAAAAATGCATGTGGGCTGAGTCCAGAGTCTATTAAACCTAATCCAGGTCAGAAGCATGACCAGAGGACAGGGACAACTCAAGGACAGGGACAACTCAAGGACAGGGACAACTCAAGGACAGGGACAACTCAAGGACAGGGACAACCCGGGGGGGGGGGGGGTGTCAGCAGAGTGGCATCTGAAATCGTCAGGTATCGTCTTGATCTGCAACACAACCAGGAGGAATTTGGACAGGGACAGCAACGAGTCTTTCAAGCCTGGTACTCCAGAGGTGTGGGCCAAGACCTCATGTCCTCCTAAGTTTAAACAGGGGAGGAGACAGGGAAAATTTAGAAAGTGCATTCCTTAGATCTATAAGGATTTACAGTGGAGAAGGAGAACTGACCCTACTCCCCCGGCACAATAATATAGGGGGGTCCAGTGACACTGTGGCCCTATCTGGGGGAGGCCCTGGACAGGGCCCAACAGGGAGGAAATCATTACACCCACATTTCCAAGCATCAACCAAAGGGACACCCAGCAACCGCAACCACCCTGAAATGAGGGCCGAGTATTGCCAGCAGAGTTCAACCCAATTGCATGATGGGCGCAACAGAGAGACAACAACAAGCCAGTGACTCCGCCACCGAATGGCATTGGAGGGAGGGCATCCCAGTGGCCATGAGAGCCCACCTGGCAAGACCGCAAGGGTGGACAGTATCAAGCCTTTCCGGTCACCTTCACACCCCTGGGCCAGACTGCACTTAATCATAGACCATGCTGAAGAGATTAATCTTTAGTAGACATTTGAAAGTTTGCACCGAGTCTGCACATCGAACCTTAGCTGGCAGATCATTCCACAGTAGTGGAGCTCTATGAGAGAAGGCCATGCCTCCAGCTGTTTGTTTAGAAATTCTAGGTACAATTAGAAGGCCTGCGTCTTGCGATCTAAGGTTATGTGTAGGTATGTATGGCTGGATCATTTCAGCGAGGTAAGTAAGAGCAAGTCCATGTATTGCTTTATAGGTTAACAAGAAAACCTTAAAATCAACCCTAACCCTAACAGGCAGCCAGTGTAAAGAGGCTCGTACTGGAGTAATGTGTTCAAATTTTTTGGTTTTTCGTTAGGATTCTAGCAGCCGTGTTCAGCACTAATTGAAGTTTATTTATTGATTTATCAGGGTAACCGGAAAGAAGAGCATTGCAGTAATCTAATCTAGAAGTAACAAAAGCATGGATTTGTTTTTCTGCATCAGTTTTTGATAAAAAGTTTTAGAGTTTTGCAATGTTCCCCAGATGAAAATAAGCAACTCTTAAGATATATTTTGTATGTTCATCAAAGGAGAGGTCAGGGTCGAGGGTAAAGCCAAGGTTTCTTACCGTTTTTTGGGATACGACCATACAGCCGTCGAGGTTCACAGTGAGATCTGCCAAGAAAACTTTGTTTCTTGGGTCCTAAAATGAGCCCCCCCCCCCCATGTTTCACACAGGCCAATAACATCTAGTTTATGATCAGTGATTAATTCATTTACTGCAATTGCCTTTGGAGCAAGGGATCTAACATTAAGGAGTCCCATTTTGAGATGCAAGGTAATATAGTCATTTGTATTTGTGACCGAGGTGGAGGAAGGCTTTATCTTAATAAGGTTGCTATTGTTAGCATTACCTTGTTTAACTTTTCTCAGCCTGAAACGAGTCACAGTCGCAATAGGCAAAACTGTACTACAGCATCCATATTAGAAACATTATCATTCCTCCCCAGAAACTCCGTTCTTCCTCTTACTCAGTCATCACCCCTCCCCCGGTCAAACGTCACCCCACCATTGGTCAAGTATCCGCTCTCCCCTTGTCAAACATCACCCGTCTAAGCTTCAGCCCTCCCCTGGTCAATCGTCAGCCCTCCCCTGGTCAATCGTCAGCCCTACCATGGTCAATCGTCAGCCCTACCATGGTCAATCGTCAGTCCTCCCCTAGTCAATCGTCAGTCCTCCCCTAGTCAATCGTCAGTCCTCCACTTGTCAATCGTCAGTCCTCACCTTGTCAATCGTCAGTCCTCCCCTTGCCAATCGTCAGCCCTCCTCCAGTCAAACATCAGCAATCCCCTTAGGAAAGTATCAGTCAAAAATATACGATTTTTCCCAGCGAATAAAACAAGGAGAAAAACTGGAACTATTATCACATGGACTCAATACAGAAGAGGTGCTAGCTTGTCTAAGGTAAGATCAATTTGAAAATTATGTTTTTGCGCTTTCATATTCACAAAATGTCACCTTTACTTGGAATACTGTTGTGTACTAGCTTAGCTAGATTCATTATTTTCAGTTAAGCCGTTCTGCTAAATTGACTACGCCACTGAATCTAGCTAAGCAAATATGCAACAGTCTTTCAATAAAGGTGACATGTTGTGATTATGAAAGCGCAAAAACATAATTTTAAAGTGGATCTATTAGTCAAGCTAGCACTCTTCTATATTGAGTGCATGTGTTTCCAGTTCCAGTTTTTCTGCTTGTTTTATTCGCTGGGACAAATCGTATACTTTTGACTGATACTTTATTAAGGGGATTGCTGATGTTTGACTGGAGGAGGGCTGACGATTGACAACAGGAGGATTGACTAGAGGAGGGCAGACGATTGACAAGGGGAGTGCTGATGATTGACTAGGGGAGGGCTGACAATTGACCAGGGGAGGGCTGACGATTGAACAGGGGAGGGCTGAAGCTTAAACGGGTGATGTTTGACAAGGGGAGAGCGGATACTTGACCAAGGGAGGGGTGACATTTCACCGTGGGAGGGCTGATAACTGAGGAGGAGGAAGAACGGAGTTTCTGAGGAATAATTATAATGTTCCTAATATGGATGCTGACGTACAGCAATAGCTATAGCTAATTTTCACGCTGATGCTATGTTCCGCTTTGTAACCTCTGACTGTTTCATCCTAATGTCATTTGTGCCAACGTGAATAACAATATCTCTATACTCGCCAGTTTTAGACTTCGCTAGCACCAACCCCAGATTTGCGGCTACGTCGGTGGCTCTGCCCCCCGGTAAACAGTGTACGATCACCGGCTTATTCTTTAGTCTAATACTGCGGGTAATGGAATTGCCGATGACTAAAGTTTTCAGTTTTTCCGTGCCACTGGTAGAAAAGGTTGGTCTCAGCACCTTTGTGAATAGGTTTTAAGAGGAAACTCTTAGCTAGGAACTTTTAGTGCAGTGGTAAGATAAAATGTTTTGTGAATACGGCCCCTGGTATGTTCCAAAAATAGTACCTAATAAAATTTCTCCATTGTAGTTATTTTTCCGTTGTTAACTAAAATTGTGTTTATAGAGCAAAGTATCATTTGAAGAGGACAGTAATGATGAGGATGAAACTGAACTGCTAGTTACTACCCTAAGTATCATGGTAAGTAGGGTTGGTTTCTTCTGCAATGTTTGAGTAGCTACAGATAAGATCTGTGGTACTTTGCACACAGTGGGGGTATTGGAAATTAAACACAGGAAAGTGGCGTCGCTGCCTTTACCCAAGCGCTTGAAAAAACAATTGATTTTACATCGGTGATATAGTGGTAAAAAACGTGGGTGAACAAACTCCTCCGGGCAAGACACGATCATCAATATAACCCAAAACATGACATTTTTAAACTGTATCATTTAATTGCTTCACATGCTTGTCTATTAATAGAGAAGGCCTAGAGTAATTTTCAATAAAACAAAATCCTCATCAGGTCATTCTTCCCAAAGTAATTGATTTGGACTGGACAACAATTTCACAAAATATACAATTTGAAAATGTTCATATTGAAATGTATCTTTTCAATCACATACATTTTTCTTACCTCATATGAACAGCAATTTATTGTCAACAAAATATATGAATTGCACTACCAAAGGAGTACCCTCTGTCCTTTCCTGTTTGCAGCCTGCCTAAACACCACTGTGTTCCTCATTCCATTCTGATTCAGTCTTTCTAAAGCAAAGTTTGAAATTAGAATTTTATTGGCATAAGAGTACTATTTTAGTAATATACTGTGCTTATTTAAATTACTGATTAAAGAAAAGATTTATAGCAATAGGCCCTCAACAGAATTACTAAAGACAAATATTGAAATATTTTGTGGTTCTTTTTCTCCGCCTTTAGCCAAATCACTGACATTTACTGTATATAACCATCTGATTTTTACTGGTTCATAGCGTGAAACATGCATAACTACAAATAGACTATGTAGGTCTTTTCCTCCTGGCAATGAGGAGATTCACAACCTTTACCATAAAGCCTCCTACAGTACTGTATACATGATCAGCGTCAAAAACGCATGGCTCCGGCTGTGCCATTTATTTGCTATGGGGCAAGCGTTTACACCTTACATTTTTCTTGAAAGAACGAAGGTTTGTCATCAGCCAGTTTAATTATTCTTATATCTTTATTAATTGATAACCCCTGAATATATGAGTTGTGAAGAATTGTCAAAGATAATTTGACAACAATCCAAATCTTTTTGAAGTATTTGGATAAAGAATGACACAAATATTTATATCTTTATAACATGGCTATAATATAAATTAAATTGTCTCCAAAACCAAAAACCTGAAGAGCCTGAAGTACAAACTGGTGTTTTGTTGTGTTGAACACTTTATAAAAGTCAAGAAAAACGAGTAGAGTATCACGTAAAGGTAAAACATTAATCTGATATGTGAACGAATATGTTGATTGGCCAAGAAACCAGTTTGAGTTTCATTTACAATTTCCTTAAGACCTTGTTTTAAACGTTTAGCATAAACCTTAGTAATTATGTTGTAATGTATTTTGGGGGTTATAGGATAGAAAATCCTTATCTGGTTTAGGTAATGTATTAATTCCTTGTTTCATTGTAGTAGACATTCCCTATCCAAAAATTCTTAAAAACATTTTCAATAATGGAGTTTCAATGTCCCCCCAAAAAACATAAAACAGAGAGGCCATCAGCACAAGGTGATTTACCTTTTTTCATGGAGTTAATAGCTTCAAAGAACTCGCAAAATCTCCCCCAGTATTATTTAAAAGGTTCTGAATTATGGGAACATAGTTCTACATTTTTGATTAAGTTAAATTCCTCAAAATTAAAATATGAATGGTACAGATTATGCAGAAATATGCTCACATGTTCAGCTATTTCTATAAGATTCATATAATTTATCATAAGGGCAGAGATATTTATTTTCTGGTTTTGTTTCTCTAAAGCAAAGAGGTAAACAGAATTACTGTCACCTTCCAACCATTTGGCTCTTATCGGAGCATATTTAACCATGTCCACATTCATTTTATGAATTTCAGCTTTAAGTTTCTTATTTCACCTTCTACTGTTAGATGACCTTTTCCTAGGATGTCATTCACACTTTCCATAATACTTACTTCCTTAGTAGATTTATTTTCTTTAAATTTTTACTGTACTTTATTACCAATTCCCTGACTTTAAAATAAATTTAAAAAACTCCTATCTTTGTATATGACCTATTTGCATATAACAAAAAATTCCTTTTGCAGTGGATTTTAAAGAATTCATGAATAGCTCATATTTTAATAACTTAGTATTAAATTTCCAATATCCACAAAGAGTGGTATTTTCTTAAGAACCAATTAAGGTTAATCTTATGATCAAATAAAGGAAATAAACATGAGCGATCAACTAGAGGTCAATTCTAGATCGAAGAGATCTGTTTTAATCCAAGTCCATTCCATTTGGGTTAAAAAAAATCACTTGTTGTCCTTTGTAGTATACGGTCTCTTAACTCATCTGGTGCATCATTTAGTTATACAATAATTAACTGTGCTTCTCTATATTTATCCTGAAGACATTACAGTTTCAATGATAGTTGAATAAATGTAGTCCTGGCTTGTACATTATTGGGTCCATAGATATTTCAAGCAATAAATTGGAAGTTGTTTAATTTAAACAACAATAATCCATCTACCAACTCTAAATCCATTAAATTGTATAGCAATAGCTGCTGAATGATGTGAAGAAGAAATACACTTCATCTCACAACTGTGCTTTCCGGAATTTAATATAATTGTTGCATGAGTGAATCTCTTGAAAAAAAAATCATTGCTATGCCTAGCATAGATAAAAATTGCTTTCCTTTTTGTGTTTTCACATTTTTACATGTTTATGTTTTAATCATTCAGAAGACGGTCTAATCAGGTGAAACGAGCTCACAGCTTAGTAGAAAGTGTATTCCAATAAATGCATTTGTTAATCGGCAAAAGTCGGAGCTGGAAAGAAAACCATAAAAACAGTAAACATAAAAAGCGAAGTTTACAAAAGACAACAGACAGGAGAGGATATGACTCAAAGCCAGACAATGGAAGGTTGAAGTCAGCCAATAATATGAGTGGTGAACCATTATCTGGAAATGAACTAATCAGCATGTCAAGATGACTGGATGGAAAGGTCACATTGACAGAATAGCATTTGAAAAAGGAAATGGGTTGGTGAGCCAGAGGGAGAGAAGAGAGACAATCTCCAATTTGAAGAAGTTAGTAGCCCGGTGCCACCACCGGGCTACTAATGATCTTGGACTATTGTAAAACACAGATGAAGAGAGAGCAGCCGGAGTAGCAGTATTATTGTCTTGGGTAATGAACTCAGCCTTGTTGACAGCAGATCGACAGTTCCAAACACTGCCAGATAACAGGTATTCCACATGAACTGTCCAGGCTGGGAACACACAATTAGAATGGGATTTGGATCAGCGGTGGCAGGAGGGAGGGGCTAGCGGGAGCTTAAGCACCCTCTGAAAAAGGCTGAGACCCCCCAAACCCCCAGCCATTTTGTGATGAAAAATATTTATGGGAAAAAAATATATATGAAGACTTCGGACTGACTTATAACAAAACTAAACTATGAAATCATATTTTTCATTTAAGTAAGTGATGATGACCGTTGACCTTTGCTGCTTGTTGCGTGTGATTTGATTGCTTGGTTCCTATCGTCGCAAGTGTGATCGCATATGCGTGATATTGTTAAGGTTAGTCTAACAGTTTCGAAGTGTCGAATCGATTCGGTGAAAAACAATACATTTGTAGGTTCTAGTGAGCTATTTAGCTGATTACAGACCACTTTAGTTTTGTTGTCCCAAAAAAAGGGGGAGTGGATGTCGGTGGCGATCTACAAATACCTAATTGCAGCAATGCGAATGCTAACGTGGTGGAGGACATCGTGATAGCAAACATGGAGGAAGATGAGGAAGAGGGGGTAGTGTTAGTAGCAATGGAGGGTTAATGCTTCTTTGGCAGAAGACTCGGACAGCGATAATGAGAGTGGGAGGAGAGAAGAGTTACCTTTCACTGCCATAGCTGCGATCAGTTCCAGAATGACCAAGGAAGTGGACATTAATGCAGTGATTGACCGCTTCGCTGCAAATCACAATAGGCGGATTGTTCTTCAGTGACTGGTGAGTACTGTTAACCAGTCTTTGCTGATATGCTGGTTTAAATGACTTTGTTTGCATAGGTTGATCATACCCTCGGCATTTAACCTGTGTGTGTGTGTGTGTGTGTGTGTGTGTGTGTGTGTGTGTGAGAGAGAGAGAGAGTTCAGTGTTTTGAGAGGAGGGGGATGGGTTGTTTTGTAAGAATACAGAAAGAAAATAGTCCAATAAATCCACAGATACTTTCTGTGATAAATATGATTTGGATTATGATTGTTTGTTCTTGTTGTCGTAAATTTTTTGTATGCATTTGATTTGTTCATTGTAAATTCTGGGAAATAATTGTGCTTGCCTTTTTGTGTAAAACTAAACATTTAGTAACATGCATTTCAATTATGTAGCCTATTAGCCCGGGATCACTGAATCTCGTTTTTTTCCTATAGTATAGCACCTGCAATAAACAATCTAGCCCCCGTATCTCCCCCAATCACAATTCTCTGGCGCCGCTGCCGATGATTGAGAGTGACTGTAGAAATGACGAGAAGACTGGCGGACGAATGGGAAAGGCACAAAGCGTACAGCACAAGTATTTTTTTACACAAGACAACAGATTCTGTTCAATAGCAAAACTGATTAAGTATCTTCCAATTCACACCCTCTCAAGTAAGCCCCACACACACCCACAAGCAGATCGCCCCCGGGCCCTTCAAACATGTTGGATGTATTGATGAGTAAAGTAGCCAGATAAGCGACTTGATCACCTTCGTGTAGACATGTAAACATGTTCATGAACCACAATTGTTGGGTTTTGGTTAGTCTAGATGCCTGAAATAAACTCTGTGGTAAACACCAGCTCAAGAGATTTTCACATTTTGTTCACGACACACACACAGGTTAGAAACCGCCGTCTTTCAACGTTGCTTACCATATTTTTTTCCCTAACTAAGGTTTCATGGGGGACAGTTCTTTACTGTTTTTAAACACCGCCGTGTCCGTAAATCGCGCTGTTGCAAATGTGAATTGCACGCGAGACAATAGCCATGACCCAACACAACAAGGGAGGGGCAGTCTTTGCTCACACCGACAAGAATGCTATGGCTAACTAGCAATCCCACGTTTCAAAGTAGTGATGGGAAAACCGGTTTCATTTTATTGACTTGGTTCTTTAAATCTCGTTCAGCAAAAAGACGAATCTTTTCAAAGGGTGTAAGGTATAAGCTATATGCTCTGAATTAGACAATACAACATGTGGATTATGACATTCATGAGACATTGTTTTACTACAATTTGATGAACTCCCGAAATAGACGAAGATCTAGATTTATTTCGACGTCCAACAGAAAATGATAGAACACCGAGTCACATACATAGCTACAGGTGATTTCTGTTCTGTGTTAGTACAAATAACTAACGTTAAGTGTTGATAGGCTACTGAGTAAAAACATCATGACTGTTTTGTATTAAACAATGACTGTTTACAATATTGTATTAAAATTTGAATTCTTTAGTCAATGTCACTGGTAGCTGACCAGAATTTCTAAACCAAAGGTGGTAAAACAAGTTATAGAAAGTGAGCTTGGTGAATAAATTGAAAAAAACAGCGTTGGCCTGAGATGCAATACCTAACCCTTGTGTTTCTTTGTGCGTCCACAAATTCGGTAGCTTACTATATTGTGTTTCTTCGTTTATCAACAGTTGAACAGGTACGGTAACGTTAGCTAACTTTTGTTACTTAGTGTATCAACCAGTTAGAATATTTGTGCTTATTCCTCGTAACTTATATCAACTGGTACGTAACGTTAACTAAATCGTGTGTCTTTGTGTAACATTATCCAGATGTGCGATAGCTAACTCTTGGCAGTAACATTGTTTGTTGTTAGCTACACTAGCTAAACCTGCACTTGTTACAGTTCCGTTACTGAGGAGTCTTGTGTGTATCTTTGTGTGTCCACAGTGCTCCGTAGCTAGCCTGTGTCTTATTCTACTGAAACACTTGCAACTGGCTGTTTTTGTAAACCTTTTTTCTAAACATTGCTTTCAGATCATCACGTTTTCTGTAGTTTTGTTCCTGGAGGAGGATGACTGTGTCGCAGTATTTCCACGCCAGTGGCTCAAAGGGGGACTTTGCTACTGGCCCCCACCCAGCATCACCAGCAGGAAGTCCTTCAGCCACGACAAGTTTGCCAGACCTGTTCACCACCTGAAGACACCTGGGAGGCTGGCCCTTATGAACTCAACAAGCATGCAGGTAAATTTGAAAATGTAATAACAATTTGAAACTTGGGATGAAAATGTGTTTTGCAGGGTAAATGCTTATAAAACCTTTTCTAAAAATTTTTTTCTAGATACGTGGGAGACCGCATGTGGGTATCGCCAAAGGAGCGAAAATCGTTCCAGCGTGGGCCCCTACCACCCTAAGGATGCACATCTTCACCACAACACCCTGTGGATTGCAGCCATGGAGGTATGTGAATTACATGTTGATCTGGTAATTGCTGCAATGTTTACTTGGTTTCACCATATTTACCTATTCTCCAACTTTTGTGTTTATTTTTAGGATGGCGCAAGCACAGTTCTCCACGGCACCATAGAGGTACTCCACGGCACCATGTGGAGAACTGCAACAAAGGTATATGTGAGTTCATTCACTTAACCCAGATGCTTATGTTATTAATATTTGATTTGTCAATTTCAATTTAGGGCAAGAAGGCAGAGTTTGGAGGACGTTTTAGCTCTGCACATGAAGGTAAGAATGAACATTTTGGTGGACACTGCAATTTATTGAGTTCTGAGGAGTGTAAAATAACCTGATATTTAGGACTGAATAACTCTCTCTGTCTTTACTTTCAGAACATGTGGAGAAGATCAAGCAGCTGACTGAAGAGAATGCCGAGCTGAGGGCACAGCTGGCTCTACAGTCAGGTAAAAACAAGACTATAGTTACTCTAGCATCTTGTCTACATAAAACATTTCATTTGTCTTGAATGGTGTGCAATTTTGTCAGTGGTATGTGACTGTGATTAACTGCTTTTTGAAGAGTGAATGTCTCTTACTGACAGTGAGTGCCTGACTGACAGACTGACTGACTGGCTACACCTTGTTAAATAGCGTAGTGGTTAGAGACGGGGGCTCCAGAACAACAGGTCCTGCGTTCGCCTCCTGTCACTGATAAACATATTATGCCTCAGGATGTGTTCAGGACAGCCTCGAATGGCCATCACTATTGTCACCTATATTGATAGATACTGTATCAATGTCATTCACGATTGTCTAATTGGCAGTTAAAACAGCCAGTGGCAAAAGAGGATTTGTTCAGGATAGGCAAAAACTTCGCTGGCTACAACCTTCAACAGCTACGTTATATAGAAGCCTAAAATGAAACTGTTTACTGTTCTATTGCGACTATTTCTGGTGGATTTTTGAATTATGTCTTAGGATTTATTCAGGATAGACAAAAATTTTGCTGACTGCATGAAACTCGTCTTTTCACTTGACAAAAAAGTCAGTTATCGTCAGCTATATTGATACAGTAGCTATTGTATCAATGTCATTCACGAATGGCTAATAACCTGTTATAACGGCCAGTGGCAAAAGCCATAAAGTTCGTAGATGCTATGTGTGGTGTTGGAAAACTTAATAAGAAACGTTACTTAGTTTAACAGTATGATTAATGGTGTCTAATGAAATATTTAAACTTGATGTGATGTTAATGCGACACCCGGCAGATGTGTACCTTGGTGGTGTAGTGGTTAAAGACATAGCCTTTCACGTGGGCGACCCGGGTTTGAGTCTCGCGATCAACGCTTTTTATTGTGGGCCGGCTGAACTAGGCTTGCCTTGTTTCTTGTTATGTAGGTCCAGGTAATTCACTTCAGTTGCGCCACATGGGCACAATGAGTAAAGAACTGCGCGAGCTGTTGAACAAGATGGCCACAGTGCTCGCTTGTGTCCAAGCAAATGGCTCGGTGAGGGAGTTGTCATTCCCCAGTGTTCAGGGTATTCAGCTCCCCTTGGACAACATGGAAGACCTGCGTCAGTTTGATTCACAGTGAGGCAAGACACGGATGTTCAGGACAAACTGGTAAGCAGTTTTCTTTTCATTAAAAAAATCTAACAAACTTAGATGTTATATAAAGTGATTAGAAACAAGTGTAAAACCTTTTAATTCTATCTGTAGGTTCGCTGTTAAGGCTGGCAGGGAGCTGAAGTACACGGTGTGGCGGATTGCTACCGTGCATCATTACAAATGCTCTCGCCGTCTTGATCATCTGGACTGGAGCTGGGAACAAGGCCAGCTTTAAGGACCTTTTCCTCAGGACTATTCTTCAAAGTAGTTATTTTGTACATGGCTATTAGATTCTTGTGGTTAATTCATAATGACTTTTTCTTAAAATCATGTCAGATCATTTAACACAACACAAGTGCTGACTAACTCTGAACAAATGACAATAGATAGGACGTGGTGCTTGGCCCATTACTGATGGGTTACACCCTACCCACACATCCTGTCCATGTGACTGTCATTGATTCTATGAATAGACCCATGTACCATAGGTTGGAACATACCATTGTGAGAAAGCATGTCTTTTCCTGATGATGTAGGTGTATTTTAGTTCCATACTCTTGTTAAAGAACACAACACAGAGGAATGGTACTTCGCTGTCTTGTGCTATATGAGGTACCATATAACAAACATCTAGTATCTATTGAGGGGCCCCAGACAACACGATGAGTGTGTGTGTGGAGCCAAGACCTCAAGAGGGGACACTATACCAGGCCATATAAGGTTAGGATATAGAATACACTTGTAGGGTTGGAAGACAGCCAGATAGTGGCGGGCATGTGCTGGAGGTTTGGTCTAATATAAATATGTTGTTAAAGACAAATACTTTTGGAGAACACGTAAGAACTATGCAAGATCAACATCTTGGACTCATGCAAATAAAGTTCACCCCTGACTTGTGGGTTTCATGATTTTGGTCATGGATCCAAAGTGGACAGAATCCATCACATGGTATTGAAAAAAATCTGTATTTTAACCTCACATTAATTCTTTAATTTCTAATCCAAAATTTGGGAGTATAGACCCAAGAGAAGAAAAAGTCTTTCTGTACCATTAATTATGGAATGTAATGTCTATTTACCCTATTAACTACACTATTTGACAAGTAGGTCTCTTTTTCTACCACTTAGCACTGTGTATGCATGGTCATGGCTGTCTGTATTTACGCACTCTCGGAAGCAAACTCATATTCATATATCTCAGACTTTAAGGGAAATGATCCCGGCACAGATTTCTGTTTACGCAATATTGATTGTTGGGGCACCAGGTCTGGATACATCTTTGCTCCAGCCTTAGTTGACATAAAAGCCAGCTTTGCCACATTCATTGCATTGTTCCAGGGCACAATAAAGCTAATAGTCAGATTGTTCCACCAAGGTGTCAGGAAGGGAGTTGTTTATCAATGATTCAGAAAAGGACAAAGTTGGAAGTAGTCTTAGACTACTAGGAAAACATACCACCACAGTTTCCTGTAAAACGTGGTGCCTTAGACATATCTTTCTTGGGTTCATTTTTTCAGATGTGTATGGTTCACAGATCATGAGACAGAGAGCTGTGTCTTCATGCAGACTGCCTTGGAGGAATAGGGGGGCGGAAATGCCCACAACTCTGGCGACTGCTCTGACAGGCCTTAAAGTGTAGCACCTCAATAAACCTTTTTCCTCTTCCTTGTTTTTTTGCTGTCTCACGGTCTCTTTTTTTCTTGCTTTCTTATTCTCTCTCTCTGTAGGAGTTGACTTAAGGATGCCCCACGTGGGACCACACCAAAGTGGCACTGTTGTTCCTACAATGCTAATTGTAAATCCCTGAAGATTAGCTCTGCTCTCACAAGACACGCCATAACAGGAAACAGATTGAAACACTGACTGCCACCATACTGACTGACGGTTCATGTATTCTGCCTTTTAAGAATAGGTGGCTCCTGGGGACCCGGGTGTGAGAGCCGCTCTGATATGGATGAAATGTGACATAACTGCGTCACTCAATGTTGTTAGTCCCCCTGCCACCCAGACATGGTCTTGATATGGACTTGGAATTAAGGGAATTAGAAGATACTACGAGGTCTAGCTGGATAGAGTTCCTCAGTCCAGAAATTCCCTCTGCCTTTCTTTTGTGTTGTAATTGGTAGGGTACTTTGAATTGAGTCAAATAGTGGTTTAAATTTATTGACACAAAATAGTATCTCAGGAGCGATGCTGGACAATATTAGGATGTCTACATTATACTTTCAGATGACACACTTAAATGTTCATTAAACTTTATTTGCACAAACCCCAAACCCTTAAAGGAGGTTTGGGGAGGCTCATTCTTACACATTATTTCCGTAGGCCAATACTTTTTTTGTACTTACACGTTGTACCTCTGAAACTATATACCACTTCACTCATTTTAGATATTGACTTATAAATGTTTTGTTCTATATTATGTAAACTGATTCTTGTAATGTCCGCTGGAAGAATAGCTCTGTATGGAGCCAGGTGCTGGTGTCTGACACTAATTGGGAATCTCTGTGCCAGAATTGAGGTCATATGGAGACTCACTTTCTGCTGCGACCCGCTATGGTGAAAGATCAGAGAGTAGTGCTAGTCATATTAGCAATATTCAAGGTTCCAAGTACTGTATCTCTAACTAATGTAAAAAAAAAGTAAGTATGACTCAAAGCCGGTTACCAAAAGTTTCTGAGGTGATAGTAATTTTGAAATGTACTGCTTGCTGTGCCAGTGGGATCCAATGCCCTCTCCCTCATTTAGAGCTCTGACACCTGTTTGTTGCCCTCACCTGTGTTCCTGATCACTGTCTCTATTTAAGTTCCTCCTTCCCTAGTGTATCTTCTCGATCATTATTCGGTTCTCATGCCACTGTAATGTTGATTTGTGTTTTCGTGTGTAGTTGTTGTCACTTTTTAGTTATTTTATTAAAAGTCCTCTGTTCTTACTATGCCTGTGTCCTGAATCCTGCCTACGGCGTTACAATGTGACTGGGTGCACAGTTCTGTGGAGAAAACTGTTGATTTCTTTAAATAGTTTTATACACAAATACCCCAGGTATTTGTGAATGAACATCAACTTACTCTGAAAGTAAGCTCTCTGACTAATACTACGTCAATGGACGGAAACAGCCTCTAGATCCTTTCTGGTGCTTCATTTGATTAGCAATTGAAGTAAAAAAGACAGAAGAGTGACTTTTTAGATGAGTAAAACAGTCATCATTAATATAGTTCTGGAGGGCAATCTGCTCCAAATCATCAATTCTGTGATTGATTGCCTCAATTCTGAGTGTCAAACTTACATACCACCACTCGGTTTATATTTGACCTGGTTCAGTACCCTAAACCATAATATATTGATAAACTCCTGAGGTCAGTATCTGTAGCAAACAAAATCATAAAGGACGGAAATTGGGGAATAAGGAGCTTGAAGAGTTTGAATGCTTACACAGTTTTATTCTGCCATAGAAAAGTAGAGAATAGTTTATTCCAAATCGAAATTCATAGCATCTTCCAACAGTTTTCGTAGTGTGTACTAAAGTAAATGAGGATAATTTTTATTTTATTGATCGTTTTTATTTTATTAGTAATAGAGACAGTTGTGTCCATCCATAAATATCTGTTAATTCTCTCTAACACTTGTAGCCAGCAGATAACCCTGTTCTTAATTCACATTACTCCACTTTTGTCATAGTTTAATTTGTATCCTGACATTGCACTGCATGCCTTTAAATGTTTGAACAAGGATGGAATGTATTGGAATGCTCAAAATAACACATGATCTGCATAATGACAGTGTATTCTGATCTATATCAATCAGTAAACTCTTATGAGTAATGGCAAATGCTAGAGGCTCAATTGCTATTGCGAAAGGGGTGATCTGGAATCCTTGTCTTGGCCTCCTGTCGAGTACAAAAGTCTCTGATAGCAGACCAGTGGTCAACATTGGTCTTTGGATCTCTGGAAAAATATATTATAAAATTAATTACTTTGGTATTGCAGGTCATCTATTTTTTTGTTTTTGTAGCATATTCAATATGACACAACGCTTTTGGCGTCCATTAAAATTGTGTGTAGTATTATTATTCTCATGGACTATTTGAAGTAGCTTACATACAGCTCCAGAAAAAATTAAGAGAGCACTGAACCATTTTCTTTCCTTTCCAAAAAAGTCTAAAAATGGAAGGTTTTGAATGAGGAACAGAAAGGTTCAATTTGCAGTGATCTCTTAATTTTAACCCTTCTGTTCCTCACTCAAAACCTTCCTTTTCAATTTTTTTCCGGAGTTGTATGTTATTGACCCTTGTTAATGTTTTATAAATCCAGTTTGGTCTGGATGTCCTCAATTCCAGTAAACTCTAAAGTATTTGTAAAGAAACAAACATTTTTTTGTGTGGAGGGGGCTCTGAATTGCATCACTTTTGATTTAAACTATCTAATAACTATAGGGATAAAAGGCAGACTTTCATATTTAATTTTAGGGCCATTTAATCCATATCTAAGGAAGAATTCAGAAATACTGCACATTTTGTACATAGTCTCTCTAGTTTAGGGTACTAAAAGTATTTGGACAGATTAATATTTTGTTCAATGAAGTTGTAATTCTTAGCATTTGGTTGCATACCCTTTGCATGCAATGATTGACAGAAGTCTGTGACCCATGCATATCACCAGAAACGTGACACTGGAATCTGTTTCCAGGTAACCCACCATGGGCTTGTTGGGATATTTAAAGGGATGATAACATTACAACCAAATTGTAGCAGATAATGTTGAATTTTACAATTGCGATTGTGTCAGTATACAACAACCACCATCTTTTTGTTTCCAGGTAACACCCAATGGGCTGGTTGGGATTTACAGAAAGGATTGAGAGGAAAAAGAATTGTTAGTGCGTATTTAATGCTCATTAAAGCATACTTTTTACTAAGTAATAACCTTGTTATTATGGAGCACAAATGTAAAGTGCAACCATTTTATTTTTTATGGTTATAATGCTCTCTGGCAGTTCATGGTTTATGTTCATATTCCATTCCCATTTCATCCTGTGTAATTGCAATTCATTGGGTTTCTTGCACGCATGGTGCACAAACACACGCAATTTATGTATTAATTCACTTCCTCCACAGCTTGTTCAAAGAGCTTTAAGCATCACTCTTTCTGACAAGTGAAGCTTAGGTTTTTAATAATTCATTCTGTCATATCTAAAGGATTTTTTAAAATCACTTTTATGATTCCAACCATGCACTCAACTCCAAGTAGAGCCTGAGTGAATATAAGTGATAGTTTATTCAGTTATATTTGAGCAATGAAATGACACCAGAGCTGTGACATCATATTTTGGGGTGATGGTTCCTAATCCATCACTGGAACTCTTTCCATAGCTAAGCTGCTTTGACATGGGAAAAATCAATCACTCATTGCCCACAATACAACCATGTCGACAGATGGAATTTCCCTAATGTGCTATTGGTTCGATTTGCTTCAGTTTAATACGTTTGTTTTAAACAAGACCTGGCAAGTTCCATTATGCAATGTAACAGCATTTATCTGCCTTGTTAGCATATTACTATGGTCAAGTCATTGCAAGTTGATACTCTTAAATGTAACAGAGAATCGTAACATTCCTAAAAATTTATTTGTTTGTTCTTTAAGGCTTGAGGTGGCCAATATACCACGACTATGAGCTATTTTTAGGCACAACACATTGTGGAGTGTCTGTACACTGTACTTACCCATGGTATATGTAAGCAATAAGGCATGAGAAGGTGTGTATATACCCAATATACCACGTATGTGAGGTGTTCTTAAGCATGACACATCACGGACTTCCTGGACACAGCGCTTAGCCTGAGATGCCCTATTGCAATTATAGGCTGGTTACCAGTGCAGTCAGAGCAGCAAAAAGTAGTGATGGCCACTCCAGGCTTTATTAGCGTTATTTTAGCAGCAGGATATTATGCTGGCAGCACTCAGATTTTCTTAATCACAATAAAAGCCATCATTGAAATGTATAAGGCAATATAGTTAACAATCTAGTCTTTTTTTTTGAAAATGTAAATCTGAGTTAGCACTGCTAGCATAATATCCTGCTACAGAAGAACGGTAATGAAGCCTTGAATGGCCATCACTAGCAAAAAGTGCTGCGATGTCATTCCTATGGGATATGGTCTCATATACCATAGCTATTAGCCAATCAGCATTCGGGAGCAACCAGTTTATAATGGCAATTATACCAAAAACACTGCAGTGCCTCATTGCTATTATCAACATGTGATGTCAAACCAGTGTGATGTCATACTCGTGTTATACGGTCCCATATACCACAGCTATCAATCAATCAGTACGTAGATTCAAAGCAACCAGTTTATAATGTCAGTTATAAACTGTTCTTTGAATACATAATTCTGATTTGTTGATATACATGGCATATGAGATCACATCACTTATTAGTGTTCTAGTTGCTTAGGTAAACACTTTATAATAGCAATCCCGACATCCTGAGTGTTTGTGGTATACTGTGCGGCTAATGTGTCCAGACACTCTGCAATGCATTGTTCATATGAACAGCTCTTAGCCGTGGTTTATTGGCCATATACCACAAACCCCCAAGATGCCTTGTTGCTTACATACAGCCCTCTTTCAGCCAATCATGATTCAGAATTTGAACCTCCTAGTTCATGATAACTATTACAAACCAGGTGTTTTGAATTCTGAATGCTTATTGCTGATAGCTGTGGTAGATAAGACCTTATAAACCAGACAGTGTGTGACGGTACGAGTGCAATATGTATGTAAAAATGAGGCAGTGAAAAAGAAAGGCGACAAAATCCGAGCAAAAACGGTTCAATACTTTATCTGGAGCAGAAACACACCTCACGTTCGGACAAGAAAAAATAATCTGGGCTGCACTGTGACTAACAGAATATACTGAGCATATATGAATATATACTGAACTAATGACTAAGTGAAAACAGGTGTGTCTTCGTGGTGCGCTGCTGCAATCGCTCTCCGGCCGGTGGTTAGTACGCCGGTGAGGTGGAGCGCCGGATAGGAAGAGGAGCTGCGGTGCCACGCAGAGCAGACGTCAGTGAATGCTTATTGGCTGATAGCTGTGGAGTATAATACTGTATACCACAGGTCTGACATCACATCACTTTTTAATGCTCTGATTTAGTTGTTAACCGTGCAGTAAAGTGCAATAAAGCATCTTGGTGCTTTGTTACATATTGCCGATATGCCACTCCGCAATGTGTCATGTGTAAGACCAGCTCTTAGCAGTGGTATATTGGCCAACTAACACACCCCCTCATGCCTTATTGCTCATATCTATCATGGGTTGGTAACAGGTTAATAATAGCAATAATCTCTGGGCTTTGTGTTATTTCCAATATACTATGGTTAAGCTTTACAGTATGTCCAGGCACTCCACGATGCATCATGCCCAAGAACAGATTTTAGCTGTGATATATTGACCCTAGACCAACACACTCTATGCCTTATAACATAAATATGCATGTGTCAGGGTCTACTATTTTGCTCCCCACATATAAAAACGACTAACTGACGGAAGGACAAGAAGTATCTTCAAAGCACAACTTTGAATTGGTTCTCAGATCCCACCCCATAATCTTTGTATGGTCCTGCTCTGGATGTTGGAGGAAGTCGCCTCTAGATGCTGTTTTGGGGGCAGTTTAGCACATCCCTAACTAATGGTAAAGGTTACAATAAGAGGAAGGAAAGCTGATCCCAGACATGTACCTAGGGTGTAATTCACACTTCTCATATTCTCCTAAACAGGACTTTTCTTTTTGAGGAAAAATAAACAGCATGCTTGAGGTAAATCAATGAAATGGGGCTAATTATACTGCCAACTCAAGTGGATGCTGCTACAGTGAACGTATATGTCAGTACTCAGAACGTCTTGAGTTCATTTGACGTAATTCTATCTTCTCCGATATATTTTTTAACATAGATGTGGCATGTTGTCAACAGCAGCAGTAGTTTGTCTGTAAGGTTTCCGAACAATTATTATGCCTATGACACGGTTTCATGTTTTTCTCCTTCATGATTCTCTGAAATTGTGGCATGTAATGAAAGTTCTCAGTTCCCCGACAGTGTGTATGTGTTTATATTTTAGCATGTACATGCATGTGTCTCTGTCTTTGGTTGTTATGTGATGAAGAAGCAGATCATTTTAAGAGGTTATTTAATTTTTCTATGCATTCTGGCTTGCAGTTGTCTTCTCCCTGCTCTCTCTATCTAGGCCAGTCCAGGGTTTAGCGAGCAGCGATCAGCTGACAGTACCATCCTCCCACGTGCTCACACAATCTTGTTAAAGCATGCAGTTAATCTGAGGAAATGGACTCTTCTCAGGCAAGTAGGTCTTTCATCATCCCATTGTCTGCAGCGATCACGCTCTCTCTCTCTGACGAATACATACAGTAGGTCTATAAGAAAAGCCACTTAGAGTTAAAGGGACACCCCTGAGCTTTTGAGATGTATATTGTATATTCAGCAACTAGTTTTGAAACTAGTGATCACAAGCTGAAATGTGTCCCTGTTTTTTTGTTTACTATGCCATCACACTGTGTACTATGTCATTCATTTTGTATATGTATGTTTGTGAAATTTTTATGTTAGCCAAATTTTGTATGTAAGATCTTGAAATGCATCTCATAGAAGCCACATTGCAAATTAGCTTTGAAAGTCTAGGGAATGGGCTGACATTTTGGGTGACCTGTATCTGACATTTAAGTTAAAGCTGCATTTGGGTAGAGCTGATGTCTCTGTACGTTTCGTTATTAATTTGTATCTCTCAAGACAAAGTCTGTCCTCCATGGATAATTGAAGCCAGAGTGTCACAACAAAGCAGTGATTCAGATAATACAGCTCTCTTACTGTTTCTCTAGAGGCTCTCCAGTTTCAACTTTAGAAATATTATTTTATCCATCTCTGTCTGTCTCTCCTGCTCTCTCTGTAGCTCTCCTCACCCCTCTCTCTGTTCATTTTGTTTTCACGTCCCTGTCTCTCCCTCCTTCCCCCCTCTCTCTCTATCTCCCTTTCTGTTCCTCTCTCCTCAATATAATGTGTGCCTCTGATGTCATGTACATTTTAACAGATTATTCCATATACTGTACCATCCACCTTTTTCTCTCTCTACCAATTCAGGCTGCTTACTTGAAGCAAAACACTGGCTTCTGGTGCAGATTAACTGAGGCTGTCAGTCTCCACTCCTGTATTCATCTACTCTCTGGTACATGCCTACATGGGAATGCGTTTAAGTTTTGTATTATTGTCATTAATATATACAAAAACGGTATATAAAAGTATTAGGCAATCTAAGACAATGATTTAAAGCCATTTATCTAAGCAGTATGTGTTTATTTGTAAAAGAGAACAAGATAATAGAAATACACTCAAAAAATATTAATACAATGAAAAGTAACAAAAATGTAGTTCTTTTTAAATACTGTGGGGCCTCTTGTAGAATGCAAAATTGAAGCAATAGACTGTCATGTAATGTTCTTAAGTCTTGTGGTAAATTCTTTAAAGCCTCTTGCGTAGCTGCTTTTGATATTTTCCTGGTCCAAGTGATCCCACACAGCTTCTATTAGGTTGAGTTTGCGTCTCTGAGGTGGCCGGTCTAATACTGTTCCATCAGTAGTTTTCTGCTCCAAGCAGGCCCAGATAATCTTTGCAGAGTGTTTGGGGTCATTATTGTGCTGATAGGTAATGTTTTGGCCAGTCAGTCAATTATGGCATTTCTTGTAAAATGTCTTCTCACGGTCAAACTACTTTGGTGCCATATGACTGCACTTCGATTGGATTTCCATCTGTCCCTGAAGAAGTGACCTTTAAAGCAGCCAAATGTAAGATTTCTAGTATACTACTCGCACTAATGACCAGAAAACATCTGCAGGTTGGGTTTTAAGTAAGTCTTTCAAATATTTTTTATACAAAATTGTTCGGCGTGTCAGATATTCAGGATTCAAACTTTTTCGCATGTTCGTCTATCACTTTCCATTTTCTTGTAATTTGCTCATACTCGCTTTAGAAATTTGCAGTACTATCCTCTCACCCCAAACCATCCTGGACTAGAAAATACTATTCTGAAGGAGACAGGTCATCTTATTGTTTAAATTCAGTTTTATAAACTTTAGAAGCAGGATTCTACACAGTGCCTTTTTGAGTACTGTGCATCAGATGTAGTCAGAGTTTGATATCTTCCACTGCGTATTCTGTCTTCTGATCTCACAACCTTTACAATTTTTTAATCTCAAAACATTTTGTATTAGTGTTTATTTATATTTATTAAAAATGTGGTTACTTAGGTTTTTACACATTTGAGTGTCACACAGCCTGTTCTTGTATGTTTGTCTTAGAGCACATTTATTCCTCCTTTAATGAGGGTGGAGAAAGTTCAGTTAATAAGTCATGACTGGTTCCCCATTTATTAAGAGCTGATCATAATAAAATGTGTATTCAAATTGTATGTACCTGTCCATTAATATGTGCAAAATCTGAATGTGAACAAGATTAGGAAACATGCTTAAATGGGGCTTCAGTGTGCATTAAATTAGACAAAAGTAAACTGCAGCCAGCAAGTTTATTAAAATATACCATAAAATTATAAACATATATCCACAGATTTATCCAAAAGCAGTGATGTCTGACAATGACCCCTAGTTTAAATGATAAATGTGATGATGCTGTTAAAGTAAAAATGTTGTAATAAGCACATATACACCATACAATGCATTTTATATATATATCCGTATAAAATCAGTGGTATTCAAATAATGAGAATAAGAATTCCAACCACATATCTCCACTGACTGTATTGTTAATATTATGAATAATATTGATTTAAAGGTATTCTGGTGCTCATTATTGTCTGTCTCATAGGCTTGTTTTTGAGATAAAATATGTTTTTTTGACATGATAACACTGCCATCTTATGGTAGAAAGAGTACAACATAAAGCTTGAAAGCCTTTTCTGGAACAATGTCATTGTTCCAGAAAAAAAGACTTAAAAAAAACCCTATTAAAATACCGCCATCTCCACTATCATCATCATTATCATATTTATCATCAACCAAAACAAAAGCGCTAATGATACATATTTGTCAAAACTGCTGAATTAGACCAAATATGCACTACCATTCAAAAATATCCTTGTTTTCAAAAGAAAAGCACATTTTTTGTCCATTAAAATTACATCAATTTTTCAGAAATACAGTGTAGACCTTGTTAATGTTGGAAATGACTATTGTAGATGAAAACACCTGATTTTTAATGGAATATCTACATTGGCGTACAGAGGCCCACTATCAGCAACCATCACTCCTGTGTTCCAATGGCAGGTTGTTTGCTAATCCAAGTTTAATCCACCGCTGAAAAATGTGCTGATTAAAGAAGCAATAAAACTGGCCTTCCTTAGACTAGTTGAGTATCTGGAGCATCAGCAATTGTGGGTTTGATTACAGGCTCAAAATTACCAGAAACAAATAACTTTCTTCTGCAACTCATCAGTCTATTCTTGTTCTGTCTATTCCATGTGAGAAATTGCCAAGAAACTGAAGATCTCATACAACACTGTGTACTACTGCCTTCACAAAACAGCGCAAACTGGCTCTGACCAGAATAGAAAGTGGAGTGGGAGGCCTTGGTGCACAACTGAACAAGAGGACAATTACATTTGTGTTTAGTTTGAGAAACAGATGTCTCACAGGTCCTCAACTGGCAGCTTCATTAAATAGTACCCACATAACACCTGTCTCAACAGTGAAGAGGCAACTCTGGGATTCTGGCCTTCTAGGCAGAGTTGCAAAGAAAAAGCCGTATCTCAGTACCCACATAACACCTGTCTCAACAGTGAAGAGGCAACTCTGGGATTCTGGCCTTCTAGGCAGACTTGCAAAGAAAAAGCCATATCTCAGACTGGCCAACTGAAAAGTAAAAATGAAGATGGGCAAAATAACAGACACTAGACAGAGGAAGATTGGAAAAAAGTGTTATGGACAGACAAATCTAAGTAAGTTTGAGGTGTTCGGATCACAAAGAACATCCGTGATACACAGACCAAATGAAAAGATGCTGGACGATTGCTTGACGCCATCTGTCAAGCATGGTGTAGGCAATGTGATGGTCTGGGGGTCCTTTGGTGGTGGTAAAGTGGATGATTTGTACAGGATAAAAGGGATCTTGAAGAAGGAAGGCTACTATATCACTCCATTTTGCAACACCATGCCATACCCTGTGGAAGGTGCTTGATTGGAGCCAATTTCCTCCTACAACAGGACAATGGCCCAAAGGACAGTTTCAAACTATGCAAGAACTATTTAAGGAAGAAGCAGTCAGCTGGTACTCCTTTAATAATGTAGTGACCAGCACAGTCACTAGATCTCAACCCTATTGAGCTCTTGTGGGAGCAGCTTGACCGTATAGTACATATGAAGTAAACATCAAGCCAATCCAACTTGTGGGAGGTGCTTCAGGAAGCATGGGGTGAAATCTCTTCAGATTACCTCAACAAATTGACAATTAGAATGCCAAAGGTCTGTAATGTTGTAGTTGCTACAAATGGAAGATTCTTTGACGACAGCAAAGTTTCAAGGACACAGTTATTATTTAAATTAAAAATCATCACCATAATTTCCTGTTTATAAACCGCGGCTTAAATACGGATTTTGAATTTTTTTTCAACCACAGTGGTTAATACATGGGCGCGGCTAATACACTTCACATAATACAGTTTACGTTTTTAAAACCATTTCTCCTGGCAAACTTTTTCACAGATGAATGCTTGACGACATAGAGGTCTCAGAAACTCATGTAGCAATTATGATACAATTGGCGTTACAGGGTTTTCAAAAAAATTTTTATTCTTCAACAAATTAATTTTGGTAGCGCCCTATGACACGTTTAATATTAATGTACAATGTATGTATGAGTCATAATTCTCCGGGCATGCGGTTTATATATGGGTGTGGTTAATACTCGGGTTGGTATACACACAAAGCTATAAAATTAATGGGGCGGTTTATAGGCGATGCGGGTTATAAACGGGGAATTACGGTATTTCTAACCTTCTCAGTGACTATTTCCTATTCATTTTGCTATATTTCCTATTCAAGCTCATTTCATGTATGTTTTCATGGAAAACAAGGACATTTCAATGTGTCCCCAAACTTTTGAACAGTAGTGTACATTCCCTAAATATATATATATAAAAGAACAAAAATAGAATTATACCTTGTTTTGGTTGATCTAATATTAGTTACCCATTGTACATAACATTGCATACTAGTGTAACTTGGTCCCAGTAAACATGGTGAAGAAGTGTGTTGTGTGTCAGCGTTCCTGCTCTCTCTTTATACAGTATATATCATAGAAATCATATGATTTTGTTTGAGCAAATCCTCAGGGACTAGCTCAGTGGTCTACTCTACTCATTTGTTGAACCTCCCACAGAGTCAATAGTCTCTTCATGGTACACTTGAACTGTAAACTTGAACTGTAGTGTTGGCAGATCTGTCCAAGTTGACTCTTGGTGTGTGAAGGAGATTCCCCCAAAGGGTTCTGCAATGTCTCATGGCACATATGATTCTCTCTTTCCCTCTCTCCCTCCCCTTCACCTCTCTCTGGCAGATTTGTTCTCCACCCTCTACTCCTCCCTTGTCCACCTCTTCCACCTTTCCCCCACCCTACTGCTCCCCCTTCCCTCCTTGCTTTTCTATCCTCTTTTAGTCCACTACCCTCGCCTCTACCCCTGACTGGCAGCTCTGCTGTCTGCTCTCCTGTCCTCCAGCGTTTATCTCCACATCCTCCTCCTGGGCTTGGTGGCACCTGGATCCTGCACACCATTCCAGACCCTCTAGGCATGCCTCCTCCTGCTCACACTGTACTACAAAAATCCGGTAGACCTCAAGCATGACAATGAGGATGTTCTTGCAAGTGAAGAAGATCATCAGCTGATTGAGCACGTTCTCCCGGATCATGAGGTAGAGGCGGTAGATGAGGAATGGCCCGTCCTGCAGCCCCACCGTCAACAGCAGACTCCACACTTCACTGGAACAGCACAATGTGGAGGAGGAGGAGGGAGATGCAAGTCCCTCCACCACACCCTGAGAGGAGGAGCAGCCTAGCTGGAACAAACCGTGCCGGGGCTGGGAGTTGGAGGGGCTGGTCTGGGTCAGGACCAGGGGAAACTGCATTAGGGCCCAGGAGAAGAGGGCAAGGCCCGTGATGATGACAGCCCGGTTGGTCTTAACTTCAGGCTCCTTGAAGGTGTCAAAAATGTCCAGGATATCAGCGCCCAGGCCCACGTAGACCATAAGGAGCTGGGAGAGCTGGTCACGTGACATATCTCCTTTGGGCATGAGCCAGCGGCCCAGCACCAGCACAATGAGCATGGTCTGCTCCAGCCCGGCCGCCCAGTTCTCTGGGTCCAGCTGCAAGATGTCCTGTGTCAGTCGACGTAACACACAATGAGAGGAGATTGGTTTGTCTACTTTCCAAATAAGTTTATATAAATATCTAATGAAATGTTCCAGAGGGATGTGACATACATGTACATTATAACCCTAAAGAGTGAACATATTATAATCTACTACACTGTTTCAAAGATTCAAATAAATTTCATCCACAAAGCTGATGTGGCCAAAATCATCCATCACATGAGTCTTGTCCATTACCCTCTGAGTTGAATTTATCATGTAGAAAGAATGTAAACATTAATCAGACCAAATTATGCCGTATTATAGGTCAGGGTTAATCTAGATGGCTTCAGTCTTATCCATACTTTACTTCCATTGCATGACTTCATGTCAATTATATTTATTTATTCCGTAGACATTCGCATCTTCTCTGTATCATCACGTCAGTAGAATGTGGCGGGGTAGTGTGAGAGGGTGTGTTTTGTAGTGTGACACCTACCGCTGAGATGGGGATGTGAACCAACAGCTCCTCCAGCTCTGGGCCCGAGGAAATGTTGACAGGGAGCTTGTACTGCAGCAGGCTGAGCTCCAGGAACCAAATTGAGGGGATAACGGTACTGAGGTAGAGGAAAACCATAGGGGAGAACCTAAAAGCAAAGCATCAAGGAGGGGATGCAGTAAGCTACTTTTAGCAACATACACATTTTTTGGCCAGTCAGTATTAGATGTAAGTCTTCCAGAAGTGTTCCATTTCAGGCGGCCAATTATTCTCATCATGTATGCAAATCCCACTTGACAGCGCAAAGCCTTCTCCACAAGGAGAGAACTTCAAAGTGAGAGGGGGAGAGGGGCCTGAAGTAAGATTCCTTCTCAGCATGGCCCCGCGCAAATAGCAAGAAATATGAGGACTGACTATAGCAGAATCATTTGGATTGATTGAGAAATCAATCCCCAACGCGTTTGAGTCGGCAACGACATCATTTCCTGTCAACCCTTTGAAGAGTGTGGAATAGAGGTCATCCAAGGTTTATGTTATTTCAGTTCAAGGCCGAAGATGACAGTGAGAAAAGTTAGACACACACACCACACGCATAACAAGACTGGCTTTACATTGTGGATTACAGTGCCTTCAGCAAGCAAAAGATTGATGGATGGAGTCTTTTGTTTTTGGAGGACATGGCCATTTCTTGGGGCAAATATACATCAATAGCGAAGGAAAAATAGACAGTGCTTTGAGATAAAGAGACAGAGAGAAATATTTTGGGTGCACACTGTAAAAGTCGTTCACTGTATGTTTTTTACCACCTCAGTCTCTATTTTGTATGGTTCAAAATATAGTGTTTTAAGGCTAACTGCAAATGTTCGCTAATTTAAACTGCCACAATTGACACACGTTTAAGTGTTTTCAGTTGGGAAAGCCTAAACATGTGAAACAAATTTGGTTTGGTCTATAAAGTTTACATGGTTCAAAAGAGAGATACTGTTAGTATCCCATTAAAGTCAATGAAGCAATCCCATCAAAGACATCCCATTCAAGTTAATGGACGTTTTAAATGTGTAATAAAAGTAAACTAAGTATAAAAGATTTCAAAAAGTTTAATAGAAGCAACTCACTTCGGACCAGTCTACACATTCAAAAATTCGAAATTAAAAGATGTAAGAGGAGTAGCGTTGTAAACAGCATGCAAACAATTTGATGTCTTTGTGATAGATATATGTGATACCTAATAATGATAGGTGTACGGTATAACTAATCAATACCAACCAACTTTTCTATCACAGGAAAAATCACATATTATATTGTAGCTTGTTATATGGATGTATTTAAATAAATCGCACTGGAAAAACAGCTTATACACAAATTCCGCTACTTTGCTGTACCTTATGTTGGCTACCTGTCTCTTTTTTCTCTGTCCTTCAACCGTACCCGGTCTGCATCTATCGAGATGGCCATGCACCATCACAATTTTCATTTTCTGTCTCCCACTATTCTCTCCTTATTTATTCTATCATCTCTCCCATCTGTCAAATCCTTCTCCTATTTGTCTCCCGATTCTGCCCTTTCCACCCTACTCTTCTCATCTCAGCCCTAACTACCTGCTAAGTGGCTAAGTGACTCACTCCAAGCCGACGGAAAAGGGATGCATGAAGACAAGTGTAAACTGGAGTAAAACAAAACCTCCCAATGAATTTAGCATTTTTTTTCTCTCCTTCCTCACTGCCTTTTCTTCCTCAATGTCTGCTTAAATCATTTTCTACGATACCAAATTTCAAGCTTTTTCTGCCAACCCAAGAATACTGTTTATCACCACTGTTCCCTCACACAACACACTTGTCTAAACATGAACTGCTTTTCCCCCTGCTCCCTCCAAAAGCAAAGCTGTTCGCCTGTCACCCTATTGCCTCAACCCCATTCCCACCTGCCATCCCAAGATCATCACTGACTGGACACAGGATGTGTCCCATCTGACTTCATGATGTGTTTATGACTCATGGTATTAACTACAAAATTATTTTGGATAACACTTTTTAACCAGCAAGTGTAGTATGTTATAGTGCATTAATAAAGCAATTAAATGCATTTTACAAATTAAAGGTAGACTCTGCAAAATGAGTCTGATAATAAAATGCAAGATGTAAGACTTTGCTCTGAAATATTCACACACATCATCTGTTTTTATATGTGGGTTCACTTCTCACGGTTGCAGCAGAGAAGTTGAGGCTTGCACTTCAGCTTGTTGTTGAAGTTAACCCACTATGCTGTTCATTTTCTGAATTTACATAAAATCGCTGAGTCTACCCTTAATTGTGCATGACAAAAATATGTAAATACATACATACAATAGTTGCAGGTAATGCAGTTGTGTTACCATTTCCACTCGGCGTTGCGGGTACACTTTATGGTGATGGCCATCTCCACTCCCAGCAAAGCCACGCCCACCAGCAGCAGCCAATAGAGGGGCTCCCCTTTGACGGCGACCACACGCCAGACAGTCACTAAGCCGTGTATGGCAAACAGGATGCGGCTCAACATGGCCAGCAGGAAGTTGATAATGCGACGCATCCTGTCTGAGAGATAAAGAGTACTGGTCCTGAGTGTCCCGGTGCCAGATATTCTGAAGTTGACTAATATGACCATCCTTCCTTAACATGACAACATGGTCAGGGTCTACGTGAAGCAGATAATCTGATCAAGATACTTTCTACCTTAACCAAAATATCTGCATTTCTTAAATATTCCTTTCATATGCACTTCCCTGTTTTTAAGATTAAGAGTTATCTTATGGAGGCATGTAGTCAGAAATCAGTGTTACAGCACTGGCTGAATAAATGTTTTTCAACTGCAGAGATCACCCTCACTGGATACAATTATATTTTAGATTATTCAAAGTAGCCTCCCTTTGACTTGATGACAGCTTTGCACACTCTTGGCATTCTCTCAACCAGCTTTAAGAGGTAGTTGGAATGTTTTACCAACAGTCTTGAAGGAGTTCCAAAATATGCTGAGCACTTGTTGGATGCTTTTCCATCACTCTGGTCCAACTCATCCCAAACCATCTCAATTGGGTTGGAGTTGGGAGATTGTGGAGGCCAGGTAATCTGATGCTGCACTCCATCACTATCCTTCTTGGTCAAATAGCCCGTACACAGTCTGGAAGTATGTTTTGGGTAATGATCGTCCCACTAAGCGCAAACCACATGGGATGGCAAATCACTGCAAAATGCAGTAAATATCTCTACAGGAAACACACATACAGAGATAATGTACTCACCCACTTTACCTCTCACAAAGACATGGTGCTTGGAACCAAAAGGCTCAAATTGGGACTCATCAAACCAACAAGTACAAGTACTGTACAACGAAACGCAGTTAGCATCTAACCAGAAGTGCAAATAGAAGATTGTAGAAAATGTAAAAGTGAAACACTTAAGAACAATGTATGTTATAGGTGGGATGTATATGTGCAATGAAGGCAAATGCAAGTACAAATGGCAATTCTAAATGTGCAATGAAGGCAAACTAAAGGTGCAAGGTGGCATGTGCAACTGAAATGCAGGGATAGCAGCAATGTAGTTTCTGAGGTAGACATGTACATATAACTATTATATTATATTAGTATTTAGTATGATACAGTCAGTAGCCTATCTAGTACCAGCATTAGGATGAAGCAAAGCCCTCACTAACAGAAAACACTGTGAGGAGCCAAATCGTGATTACAAAATTGTCAAATTTTCTCAACAAGTCAGCCTTTTGAAAACTTTTGGAAACAACAAAAGGAATGAAAAAAAGTGTCATATATGTATAAAATCATTTGATACAGCTACTGAATGAACACTCCTGTTTTTTCACATCTACAATTTCAGTTGGTTCACTTCACACTGGAAATTAAAACTGAATTTCAAGAGACATTTAATCTATAACTAGGTAACTACCTCAACATTTAAACTTTTGTACTAAAAGCAAACATATATCTGGGATGATCATACAAGTTGCCAGTCTAAATTCATAATAAAACATATATACTATGAACATACTTACAGAGTGAAAACAATCCAGATGAAGTCTTTTTTTAGAATGGTTTAAGTGAACCAATTCTTCTTCCAAAAGTTTGAGGGGCTTTTCTTTAGAGTATATAAAAATACACCTCATTTGCAATTCCTCACTTCTACATTGTTTAGCAAACTTGTGCCAATGTATCTGCTTTTTAAACCACTCCCACCCTTAATACATACCGCACCCCTGGCTCACAATATGATCCAGGAAGCCCCACAGGAGATACAATGATCTCTAATTCTCTGGGTAAATGGCAATATATGTGTAAAATACATCATTGATATTGTTTTGCTTTTGAGGTGATTTTTTTGGTTGGTCACTGCTGAGTGACATTCTCCATTAGCCATCTTTACTAACATAATTTTATGGAAACAGAATATAGTGTATCCCATGCTGTGATAAGGTTTACTTGCCTTTTAAGGTACATGCTATAATTATAGTATAAACAAATGGCACAGACATATTAAAGAGGGTTAGGTTATATTGACAGTTGTAGTTAGTATTTATTGGGCCACTGTGAAATGATTGAATGAAAAAAATCTTTGTGAGATAAGTTGCATAGTTTGATGAGGGTGATTTATTTTCTGTCAAGTATTTCGTTATAAGTGTCTTATTACATTTTGCATTATGTAATTTTGGCCATGTTTCCGATTTAGCCTGCATGTACATTTTTATGAAAAAGTTAAATCTGCTAGGACAAATGTGCTCATACAATTGAGAAAAACTGTCATATAGGATGGTGTTAGAAAATGAATACTTTTAGGTTTAAGCATTAAGGGTAAGTTAAGTTCAGGCATAAAGATTCAGTTATTGATGTTAAATTTAGGGTTAGGTTAAGGTTAGGATTAGGGCATAGGGTACATGGATGACTGGTTTTCCCACCCTCACAAGGATAGGAAAACTGAAGTGTGTGTGTGTGATCCAGCTGTATGTGTACATGTGGGAATTTAGTCCAGACAAAGATAGTAAAACCTGAAAAATCATTCCCTACAATGTAACATGCACATTTGGGCATAATTTTACAATGGGGTTACTTTTACGTTTAGGTATTGCCAGTTAAGATTAGGATTAAGTTTAGGCGTTAGGGCTACTGTAGGTTTAGTTTAAGCACAAAGTGTAGATTATTAAGGTTAGGATTAGGTTACGGTAAGCGTTAGGGTTAGGGCCTAATCCATTTCTGGATTAGGGTTAGGCCTCACATCCCCATGAGGATGGAAATCACAAGGTGCATCCACCCAAGGTGCATATGTATATAGAAAGATGGGCCAAAATGACAGTATATAATGATGCAATACCGTTAATGCCAACATATCAAAATAAATACAGGACTATTTTGCTTAGTATTGTAGTTAAACTCAGAAACATTTTCAGTAAATGCAGTACATTGAACTGTATTTCTGGCAAGTGAAATACAAAATTCTCAAAAGTAGTACATATTTCAAATATATCTATTAGAAATACTGTCCATCTTGCAAATGTGTGGTGTCCGCTGAGGGCCATTGTTAGTGAAAGCCAACCGATAATACTTCCTGTCTCTACACCAACATCTTTATCCCCATCCTTTATGATGTAATTTCTTTGAGTCCAGAACAAAGTTATCTACCCTGGAGGAGCCGTCTTGTGATGTGCAATGTTCAAAGAGCACCCAACCCTGCCCTTTCCCACCCAGCCCTGCTCTGGCTCCTGTACCATTTCAACACTGCTGTGTATGATAACAGCCTACTCAATCTCTAGCCAGCCTGTACAGAGAAAACATAAACAAAAAGCTCCCAAGAGAACACTGTCGTATTCGGATTGTGAGAATTTTCTTAATTTATTTTCACATTTTGTAGAAAGCATTTTCAAATGCATTAAAACAAAACTACTGTGCCGCCATAGTTAGATCCATACTGTATATATATATTTGATCATTTCCCAAAGGTGGTTAATGACATTCTTCAAATGTTGTATGACTTTGTCGATCCTTATCGGTCAAACCCAAAACTCATAATTCTGCCTATATTTATTGAATATAGAAACAATTGTTTGTTAAATTGGCTAATGGTGTAAAAAGTCTGTAAATGGTAAAAAAATAAAGATAAATATGCTTTGATTATTGGTGTATACTCCCCAAAAATGTGTAATTTACCAGCAAACCGAAAAAATGTAGTTCTTTAAATCCAGATTTTCTGTAGACAATATGTAAACTCCAATGTGTTGTTATTACTTAGACTAAAGGAGACACTGTAGGGTATCCATGTTTAAACAATAAATATTTGGGAGTCAAATAAGCCTTATATTTTAAATAGTTTCCAAGCTACCTAGATATATTCTGGGGTAGAAATAACCCTCAGTTTTGGCGTCAGTGTATTATTTTATATTAATTGAATTCTGTTTATTTTCCCACCCAATTGTCATTACCAAATGCACCCCAATTAATGTATTTAGTCATTAAATAAACACAAAATATGTATCCATAGTCACTGGGATCTTGAACTCTGGTTATTGGTTATTGTACTTGTTAGTTAATTTCACCCATCTGGTGCCCCAGGTCTGAATCAGCGCCTGATTTAATTTTACCCATCTGGTGCCCCAGGTCTGAATCAGCGCCTGATTTAATTTCACCCATCTGGTGCCCCAGGTCTGAATCAGCGCCTGATTTAATTTCACCCATCTGGTGCCCCAGGTCTGAATCAGCGCCTGATTTAATTTCACCCATCTGGTGCCACATGTCTGAATCAGCGCCTGATTTAATTTCACCCATCTGGTGCCCCAGGCCTGAATCAGTGCCTGGTTCAAAAAAAAGATTCCTGAAATATTTTGTCACCCATGATTCTTAATCTAGAGGAATTGTTCTTTTATGATTAGGTGAATCATTTGCTTAATAGCTGTGTACTATTATGTGCATATTGAGATATGGTCCTCTGAAATATGTCAGTTCACAGCTAATTGTAAATATCTACTAGAAAAGTATTATGTACAAGACAAGACTAAACTCATAAATAAGCCAACAAATATGATTTAATACATGGAACTGAAAATTAAAATGCTTCATATTGTCATTTTGGACCAAGTTACAAGCTAGTTACTGTAAAGTTGAGAGCGTTGGGTCAGCTATAGATGATGTGCAGGAGCATGCAGGGACTTGGTGTATTGTATAATGTATTATTTGTTGATAATTAGCAATTATAATTGTTTAGAGTTAATTTAGGTGAACCAATTGCTATAAGCCACCTTGTCCAGGAGAGATTTACTTTGTTATCAAAACGGCTAGTCCGGGTAAGCCTACAAAATCCTAGATGTTATTTAAAGAGATTTTACAATCCCCTATGGATAATGTTGGAGTAAACATTGGTACCGGTACACCGAGGGGCATTCGGTTTGGACTGGCTGTGTCCATAGCCTGTGCTGGCTCCATCCTTTTGGGAGCCCTAAGCAAAATTTGATTTGGGGCCCCCACTCCCCTATTGGTCAGGGAGAGTGGGGGCCCCCTGCTTATGCTGGTTATACCTAGAACTGGCACTGTCCATAGGTTTGTAATTACAAGGATAGTGTTACCCATTAGCTATCTGCTTTTCTTTAACTCAAACACCAACCACTTTTGATTAGTAAAATATATTTAGATACCTGATTTTCCTATACGTAAAATGTCATAGTAAATTTTGGTTTAACTCCTTGCAAATTTTGTCAGTCAGTTAGGTACAATATACCACTTATGCTCTTATGCTACTTAGTAGTAATAACTAGTACTAACCATACTGCAGATATACAACTATATAAATATGTACAGTTGTGCTCAAGAGTTTGCATACCCTTGGAGATTTGGTAATATATGTACCATTTGTAAAGAAAACATGAGTGAACAGGCAAAACACATGTCTTTTATTTCTTATGGGATTCACATTCAAGTGTAGGTCAGAACAGAGTGGCACAATCATAAAACAAAACATGGCAACAAAGAAAAAAATGAACTGACCCCTGTTCAAAAGTCTGCATACCCTTAGTTCTTAATACAGCGTATTGCCACCTTTAGCCTCAATGACAGCATGCAGTCTTTTGTAGTAGTTGTCTATGAGGCCCCAAAGTCTTGCAGGTGGTATAGCTGCCCATTCGTCTTGGCAAAATGCCTCCAGGTCATGCAAAGTCTTTGGTCGTCTTGCATGAACCACATGTTTGAGATCTTCCCAGAGTGGCTCAATGATATTAAGGTCAGGAGACTGTGATGGCCAATCCAGAACCTTCACCCTTTTCTACTGTAACCACTGGAGGGTCAACTTGGCCTAGTGCACAGGGTCATTATCGTGCTGGACAGTCCAAGAGCGTCCCATGCGCAGTTTTCGTGCAGAAGAATGTAAATTGTCTGCCAGTATTTTCTGATAACATGCTGCATTCATCTTGCCATCAATTTTCACAAGATTCCCCGTGCCTTTAGGGCTCACACACCCCCAAAACAAAAGTGAGCCACCACCATGCTTCACAGTGGGGATGGTATTCTGTTCACTATAAGCCTTGTTGACCCCTCTCCAAACATAGCGCTTATGGTTGTGACCATAAAGCTCTATTTTGGTCTCGTAACTCACAGAATGAGGTGTGTCAAGGTGTTGTCGGGCATATTGTAACAAGGCTTTTTTGTGGCATTGGCGCAGAAAAGGCTTCTTTCTGGCAACTCGACTATGCAGCTCATTTTTGTTCAAGTATCGTCGTATTGTGCTCCTTGAAACATCCACACCGTCTTTTTCCAGAGCAGCCTGTATTTCTCCTGAGGTTACCTGTAGGTTCTTTGTATCCCGAACAATTCTTCTGGCAGTTTTGGCTGACATCTTTCTTGGTCTACCTGACCTTGGCTTGGTATCAAGAGATCCCCGAATTTTCCACTTCTTAATAAGTGATTGAACAGTACTTACTGGCATTTGCAAGGCTTTGGATATCTTTTTATATCCTTTTCCATCTTTATAAAGTTCCATTACCTTGTTACGCAGGTCTTTTGACAGTTATATTCTGCTCTGCTCTTTCTGCTCAGTGCATCCATGTGAGAGCTAACAAACTCATTGACTATTTATGCACAGACACTAATTGCAATTTAAAAAGGGGGAAAATTCAACTTTAATTGCCAATTTGACCTGTGTGTGTCACCTTGTGTGTCTGTAACAGGGCCAAACATTGAAGGGTATGTAAACTTTTGATCAGGGCCATTTGGGTGATTTCTCTTATCTTTATGATTTAAAAAGGAGCCAAACAACTATGTGATAATAAATGGCTTCTTATGATCATTATACTTAAATAAAAGACCATTTTTTTGCATGATCATTCATATTTTCAAAATAAATGCCAAAATTTCACAATTTCAGCCAGGGTATGCAAATTTATGACAACAACTGTGTCATGTTATGCCTTATACTGCAATGATTAATATGGGATCACGGAAATAATTATTTTATAAACTTTAATATAGATTTCAATCCATTAGCATTAGGTTCCATTGCTACTCTTAAAAAAGAGAAACCTGTCCTTACTTCATTTAACACATTTCCATTTTTACATGTTAGTCATTTAACAGATACTCTTATCCAGAGCAAATGAGAGTTACTGCAGACATTTTAAGATAGCCAAGTGATACCATGATACAACTCAGCCGCAGTAAGTCCATTCTACTCTATTAATTAATTATCAGGGAAAGAAAATATTTAAAGGTAGACAGTACAAATAAACATAGCAAGTGTTTGCTTCATGAAGGCTTTATGGAGGGGGTGGCTGTTGAGTTATTTCACTTACACTCTAAAGGGATAGTTTAGTTGTCATCTAAGAAGGGGCAGGACCTCTGTTATCCTGGCCTCAAGGAAAAGCTTGATCCGCCGTAGGTGTGCAAGGACAAAGAATAAATTAATTATACTTTTTATATGAATCTAATGATGCAACGTGCTTCTAATTAGTCTGTTCCATTTATGGATCACCAAGGGGATCCCTAAATCTGAAAATCATTGCAGCAATGTTGTTGAAAAATAGGCATGGAAACCATCATGCCGATGCTGTTATAAGTCATTATAAGCAGGGTATTTCAAATCCTGAATGCAGATTAGCTGAAATCTGGAGGTATATAAAACTATACCAAAACTTTGAGATCAAATAACATTTTACTGTTCTAATTTGGTTTTACTGTTCTAACCAGTTCATAATAACATTAGGTAATCTTAGGTGTTTGTGGCTTAATTTGGCCATAATGCCTGCACTGTTAATCAACATTTGGAGTTTCAAATAATCGTTTTATTAGTCATACAGTACATTTGAAGATGTTCTGGAGTCATTAATGGAAACAACTGTTCTGAAACTTTAAGCAGTGGGGTTAAAAGTAAAGTGAACATTTCCAGTGTGGAGATATACAGGTAACGGAGGAAGTCCTCTTATAATCAGAAAGGGCTGGCAGGAGGAGATAAGACGCTCTGCAGCCCAAATCAAACTGGAATGGAAAAAAACTGGTAGAGTAATTATGGGAGGGAAACAAAGGAGTTGGGGAGATAGGTGGGACGGGGGAGAGGAGGAAGAGGTGGGACGGTGGAGGATGAGGTGGGAAGCATAAGCCATGCAGAATAATTGATAAGGTTTGAACATTTTCTTATTTTCAACTGTCCAGGTGTATTTTTCAGTTAAGCAAAGACCAATTGTGCACATTTTTTGACACCAATGACACATTAGTGTGCTGTGTATGTTGCTGGTATGAGCAGAGTCCATTTATGTTTCATGTACAGTAACAGAACAGCTTAACATCAGTCCATTACTGTGGCTTCATGTGCAGCAATAAGTATCTAAGTGGAAGCAGGGATAGAGTGGCTTGAGGAGGGTTTTGGGGAAAAGTCAGCGAAAAGTCAGCTTCAGAACATATACCTTTTATTTATCCCACTACTGTACATTATCTGCTATTTATCAGGTCCTTATGTCACTTTATTATACATAAATGTCTTAGTAGCTATTTCCACATATACAGGCTGCAAATGGCAGATTGGTACACAGAGAAACACCTAAATTGGAACGCAGTGGCTGTACCGTAACATGCAATACATGATGCCAGAGCTCAGGCTCTGCGTTTCATAGCATTGTATGAGGTTCTGAACGTGAGAAACGACACACAACAAGGCGTTCTCTTCCCTCCTGCTAACAGAACAACTTCTACAAAGGATTTGTTGTCTGAGTGAGGAGAATGCTGTAAATAAAGAGGATACTATATATTTTGAAAGATGAGACTTTGAGAATTGTAAAAAATACATTGTACAAAGCCAAAGACCTGCAAATCCAATTGACCACTTCACTAATACTCATTTCATATACAGTATGAAGGCTTATTATTAATATGTTTTATCTACACTTTCAAGGTAACATGAGGTAATTTGCTGGGTTGTCCTGAACAGAGTTTCTGAAGAAAAGTTGCAGTGGAACATGCACCTGAATTCCCTCATGACTCCAAAATGATTTGTTTCTCTGAATTCTTTTGTAAAAGCTTAACATTCTAAGATGGCATTGTGTAACCTATCTAGTCATGTTTGCAATCTCAAATTATGGCCATAAATTCATATATGTCATAAATTGCATTGAAATTACTGTGCTCACTTCAACCATTATATCATCCTAAGAATTTCATTATTTCATTATTACTGAATGTACCTATCTACAGTATTTTCAGAATTCCTTCTCAACAAATGCGGCGAAAAGCATACTGATGTAAAATGCACATAAATTCGACAGAGTAATGTTTGGATTCCGTATTTTTTCAAGTGAACTGTCCTTTGGTCTAATCATTTTCCCATCACCTCCAAACTGTTCCTTTTAACTGCTAGCATAGTATTCATTCACCTTCATATTTTTTTCATTTTACATTGACCATTATCCCTTTTAGCCAATTTCGGGTTTTTCCTCTATGTACAGTCCACCAATCTTTGGCAGTGCCACCCGTCCTTCCACAGCCGTCGAATTCACATGGTGTACGCCACCCAGTATATCACATTGACAATGGCAAAGGTGGCAGGGAACACCGCCCTAGCGTAGACGTCTATGGTGTCGGCTTGGAGTGGCTTGCAAGAGCAACAGCACTTGGAACAGCAACTACAGCATTTCTTCTCTTCTTCTCTCTCCACTGACCCTCTTGCCCCCCGCCCCCTCCTGGGCTCCACGTCCTCCTCTCCGGGGGTCTCAGTGCCTGAGCGCTGCGGACGGCGGCTGGAGACCATCAGGCCCTGGTTCATTCCCGCAACTGACAGAGAGAAGAGCACCATGGCTTGCTTCCCGTTCTTCACAATCGACTGGAGAGGCAGAGAGAAAGGGATGTCAACAGAGACAGGCTACAAAATCAAAAAAGGACTTAAAGGAAAACCGGCATGTTTAAAATGAATTTACTTGGAGGTTCTACCTTACTTTCTTTTTTACCCATTATGTTGAGCGGAAGTCACATGAATCCAGTGGGGTCACACGGACATCATTTTTGTTATTTAGTTAGGATGGTTGATTCATCCTATAGTTTACATCAGCCAGTAGACGTTGTATTTTATACGATGTTACTGCTCCCGTGAGGTAAGCTGGCACATTTCATTTTTTGCTAAAAAACACAGCTGGGGTTGATTACCTAAGTTAACAAATCCTGCATCAGCCAGTTAAAATGGCACAATAAGCAGAGGTGGCCCACCCACTAGTGTTAAGGGCCAACCCCTACTGTTGATTCTAAAAAAAAAAAAAAAAAAACAAGGCATCAGTAAACATGTTTCCCTCCCTTTTGCCGTTGGATATTATGATTGGGATTTTCAGCCTCGATGTGCTTCAGAATAGTAGTTTGTGGTGTGGGATTCTGGAAACTGTTCTATATGTATGCTATAGCATAGGATAATAAAAAACTTAACCGCATTCGATGGTAAATGATAACCTTTCAAGGTTGATGAGCTACACAGCAGCTTGGTGTGGCCAGTAAATTTTCTACATACAACAATGCAAGCACATCCAAGTAATTTTGAAATGATGCTTCTAAACTGTAAAACATGTAATTCATCCAAGGTTAGAGCCAGAGAAATTGCCTGTGATACACGTGATGAACGAATGAACACAGTCAAGGGAGTAAAGTACTTTATAGATAAGCATGCAACATCAATATTGTTGCCATATACTTTTTACAGGCCAAGATGTTAGATCAAAAGTAACCTAGAACTCATCATCTAGAAATATCCCTTTACTGGCTATGTTTAACTTATGAACTCTTATGAAATTTCATTGGTTGGTGAATTTAAAGTCTAACATTTTGATATTTGATTGGTGGATAGCAGGTTCCACAGTGTGTTTGGCTAAAATGTAGTGTAATCACATGCAAAGACTTTGTGCACTGTCTTGGGTTATTCAGATTATGTGGGACGGATCATGCAAACTAACTGATCATTTCTGCTGGCGTTCGAAAGTATGGCCCATATGAGAACAATGAATAGATGTTGTTATACAAATAGGTCAAATGAGGAACAGGCCTAGCACTTAACCTTGGGGAACACCGTGGTTGGGGGAGCGTTGTCCTCTTTACCTCGGAGCTCATTTTGTTGGCCTTGGTCTTGGCCTTCTCTTTGAGCCTGTAGTCGGCGTTGTAGTGAGCGAAGGCATACTCAATAAGCGCTGCAAACACAAACACGTAGCAGATCCAGAAGTAGACGTCCAGCGCTTTGATGGCCGAGGCTCGAGGGAGAGATGAACGAGCACTCACCATTAGGGTGGTCATGGTGAGCACAGTGGTGATCCCTATACCAAAATATATGGAAATTAAATAATTTGCGTTAATGGAAAAGACAGCCAACACTCAATCAAAGATCCAGTTCAAAATATAAAATATACTACAAGTCACATTTTTATTTCTTTCACTGCGAGTATTCCTTGTTTTAAATTCCTTTATTTTATTAATTACTTATTAATTTTTGGTGTATGAAAAACGAACAGCCTAAGCTAATGATCGCATTCTCAACTCACTAGATAGCAGACTACACCAACAAAATCACAGAATACCCTTAACATTATACTAACCAAGGGATACCCGTGCCGGGACTGCTGTTTGGCTGATCCAGAAGGACACCCAGGACATGGCGACCAAAAGGATGGAGGGCATGTAAGACTGGATGATGTAGACACCTCGGTTACGTCTCAGCTGGAAGCGAAGGCTGAGCCTTGGGAAACGTCCAGCTTGCCGTGAAAAAGTAGGCCAGGATTAGCTTGTCCATGAATTAGTCAATCAATTAATGATGTATAAATGATGTATAAAGACTGTTTTATATAGTATCAAATATGTTCACAAAGTCCTACAGTAACCTGACCAAGTCCAAAGAATCTCACCAGATTTGAAGTTCATCATCTCTGTGACAAATTTGTAGTCAATGATAGTGAACTGGGAAAGCTCCAGTTTGTCCAGTCCGTGGATGTGTATCTGACTTTCTGACCAGTGGTACACAATATCCTCTGAGGAGTAACCGTCTGTCAACAAACAAACAGTCAACAGCCAATAAACAGTTAACAAAACTATTTAAATTAATGTGTATGTATGTTAGATTAACCCTAGTCTACGGTACGCAATGTACACAACTTCCCTATAAACCCTTTCAGGCTAACATTTACTGTACTGTACCTCTACCCACACTGGAGCAGTCTAAAGTGGTTTCCTGTCCTTTTCTCTTTCTTCTGAAGACCAGGATGTTTTGACTTCGCTATATCCATGCAGGGCCACTGCACTTCAGGTTTGGACCTCTTAAATTTATTAGCGGACTATTTAAGACTTGGCGATCAAGTTAAGTTCATTATCTTGCTAAACAATTACAGGAATATGTGCGGAGCTGTGGTCAGGAAGTAACACTCCCGGCTGGAAACCAGGGTTCAATTCCCAGTTTGCTACCTTAAAATTTTGTCTCTCTTCACACCTCTCAATTTTTCACTCAGTCAATAAAGCATGAACGAATACGGCATGAGAGTGACTCTCCACTCTCCAATACCTTTGTTTCATTAATTGTTCATGGGAAAACAGTTAACCACCTTTCACTTCAAATTGGGAAATCAATAGGAAAGATGACTAGACTTGTGATCCACCCATTAATTATAAGGGTGGTAGGTAACACGCTGCAAGCTGCAAGCAGCATTATAAAGACATGTTTATAGCTGATAATGAAAGTAGTTTGTTGATTATTGATTGTCGTGATAGACACTGATTAACATAATCAAAACAGAGCTTTTACTTCTGTTAAAACATCTTGAGAACTTGAGTCAGTTGAATTGTTTGTTTAAACAATAATCAGCCATTACGGTTGGCGGCAGATTTCTACAACGCTTAGTGCCTACAATCATTATGTACACAAAAGAAAATAGATCATGCTGCGGTGAAAAATAATACATCATGTTCACAACTGATCATTTATCACAAATATAAATAACTGATCATTTAAGGTTGTTGATGGACAGTGATTAGTAGAAACATACAAATCCTGTTCATCCTCAGCTTCCTATCAGAGACGGAAGAATTCACAAGCGATGGTGTATTGTGTGCTATTCTGCAGTTCTCCAGCTCCACAGACTCACATGCCAAATATCAATTTACAAACATATTTCATAAGAGTCATAATACCTACGCATTTGAAGCCATGATTGAAATGACAGTTTATTATCAAACAATATGATGGCTATATAGTTATGTAAGTGAGTCATATGTATAATTCCTTCAGGGAAACTAAAACAGTTAATATAATGATGAGGATCATACACAGTTTTCTGTGTGTATTCTAATTAGTTCACAATCTACTCTGCAACAACACCTTGTTGCAAAGGTATCATGAAACAATTGTACAATTGTTAATCTAGAAATCTGAAATGAACCTTGTTTGAGTACATTTAAAAGTGTCAGTCACAAATGACAGCTTTACTAAGCACAGCACTGAAGTGTCTATGTACGAACGATAAGGTAACAAGAGGCATAAGAGTCATGATTCTTAAGAGCTTTCAATCCAATCCATAGGTGGTCCGGCTTGCTCTGGGCATTACTGACTCAAATTAACAAAATTAGTCAAAACATTAGTTACTTTCAGTAAACAGCTCTAAAACATCAGAGTCACCAAGAGCATATATGTATAGTTAGTTTCAAAATTATTGCCACCCTTGATAAAGATAATCAAAACATATTGTATAAACTGTGTAATACAAACATTCAGATATACAGTATGGAAAGAAATATACATTGTTATTTTATATAAAACAAATACTCATAAGCATTATTAATACCTACTTTTTAGTTCCTAATGTGTGAGATTAATGGCACTGAGCCTTTTTTATGGTTTAAAAATACACATTCGGGGGATATTAGACCTTCCTTCAAAGGCAATCGTCCTTTCAAAACCCACCTCTGGTGTGTTTGGCCAAGCTGGTGATTGCTTCATTACAGTGACACTTTGAATGGAATTAAGTTTTAATATATTCCTGAAAATATACCACTTGTGCTTCTTGAGAAAATTGAAAGAAATTACCAGGCTACCCAGTTTTCCCCTTCAAACCAGAAGTGCATTGTAACAACAAAAAAATAAAAAAGTATTATAACCACAAAAATAAATCAGACATAATCATAACAAAATCTTGTTCTCTGAGCAACTGTGTAATTATAAACTGGGTGTTTCAAATCCTGAATGCAGATTAGCTGAAAGACAGAATACTACGGGTATGACATCACATCACTTCACTGTCCTAATTGCTTTGGTAACTGGTTTACAGTATTACAGCATTAAGGCATCTTGGGGGTTTGTAGTATATTTCCAATATACCACAGCTAAGTGCAGCATCCAGGCACTCCGCAATCCGTTGTGCCTAACAACAGCACTTAGCAATGATATACACTGATCAGCCAAAACATTATGTCCACCAGCCTAATACGCTGTTGGTCCTCTGTCTACAAAACAGCGCCAACTCACCAAGACATGGACTCTACAAGACCCTTGAAGGTTAGCTTCAGATCCTTCAAGTCCTGTAAGTTACGAGGTGGGGCTACCGTGGATTGGACTTGTTGGTCCAGCACATCCCACAGTTGCTCTCGCACATCGATGAGCCTTGGACGCCCAACACCCTGTCGCTGGTTTGTGGTTTGTCCCTCCTCGGACCACTGTCAGTAGGAGCTCACCACTGCTGACCAGAAGCACCCCACAAACCTTGTCGTTTCTGAGATGCTCTGACCCAGTCGTCTGGCCATAACGATCTGGCCCATTTCTACTGCATCCAACAAGTTGACTAGAGTATGAGAAGTGATTATTTACTTACCATCTAATCTACACCAGACCTTGACATGTGCCCTTGTTAGGAAATGATCAACGTTATTCGCTTCACCTGTTAGTGGTCATAATGTTTAGGCCGATCAGTCTATATAGGCCATATATCATAGCCTCTTGTGGCTTATTGCAAAATTATAAAATAATACACTTTTCAAATATTTTGAGCCTACAATACGGCTCAGTATTTTTTTGCTCATCTTCATCATGAGTAGTAATAATTTTAGACCTAAATGCAAGCCCACTCACAGCTTTCTAGGTCCAGCATACACTCCTGTTCATCCATGGGGTACTTGGTAAGGTCCATGTCGCATGCCACAGTTGAGGTGATCCTGAAAGAACAAGTCATTTAGTGAACCACAACTGTAATTTATCTTGTAATGGTCAGTTAAACATTTCACTGACAAAAGCAAAACATTAGGTTTATTTTCAGGACAAAACAAGTTGAGAAGGAGCCTCTCACTATATTTTTTTCTTCTCTTCCTCGTCCCTATGTCTGCCATCTCTCCTACTCCTTTCATTCCCATTACTTTAAATTTGCGAAGATTGCTAGCTGCTATTTTTATAAAGTTCCAGACCCTTCCTGATCAATACCAACCAAGCTGAAAACTAGATATGTTATGAACACTGTAGACTAGTGATGAACACTGTAGACCATTGTTGTTTTAAAGGACTGTGGTGTATACACTTTAGTTAGTTTCCACTGTAGTTGGAAACTGCACTTTCAAGAGTAGGCATTTTTTATGGAATTATGCAAATGTATACTATAATGCATCAATAGGATCTTACTAGCTAATATTTGGCTCTGCCCATCCATTTGAACAGTCTTTTTACTAAGCATCTGCCCAATCATCCTTCCATTTGAAATGACAGTATGCAGTCTATCTTGGTTTCATTACACTATACGTTTCATTACACTCTATATTAGGTCCTTGCTTAATATGGTAGCCCAAAATATATGCTGTGCTATTGAATGCTATTACAGACCTCAGCCTGTACATTCCCCTAACATGCTAGTGTTCCACTGTTGCTAATTTGCCCTGTTCCTACTATCTGCTAGATTTGCCTTTCCCAATACATGTATATATAGTGTGTTTAATTTGTACTACATCCTGCTGATTAGGACAGTGTTATAAGTCACTACACTATGATCTACAGTAATTATATTTTGCCCATAATATTATTATTTTTAACAAATTGTTATAACCCTCCTTTTACTTCAGCCTCTCATCCTTCCTTCTTCTACCTCCTCACCGGCTACTGTAAAGGATGACTCCATCAGGCTGCAGGCGAATCAGCTTGTTCTCCACAGTGACATCGTGGAACCAGGCAGACTTGGCGTTGACAATGAAGGTATCGGGCAGCCATAGTTTGTCCACAAAGCGGCTGTCCAGCCCCAGGGTCTTGTTGGTGTGGTTGTAGGTCAGGCGGTCATCCCGCCAGCTCTGACGCAGGAAAATGGTCATGGTGTACTCCTACCAAGTAATCAAAAAGATAATACAAGAACAGGTATACAGCCACAGCCACACACACACACACACACACACACAGACACACAGACACACACAGACAGACATACATACATACAGACAGACAGACAAATGGGTGCATACGCAAACACACACAAAGCTGAGCCCAGGACATTCCTAACTTTGGTGGAAGACAGAGTGGTGGGTCACATTTAAACGTAAAGGACTTGTATGGATGACTGTAACTAGGAGAATAGGAGATTCTTAAACGGGCTTTTTAAATGTGTCGTGGGTAATCATTAATCTGTAAGGTATTGGATAAGAAAAATAGGTTACAAGACTTGCTTTTCAGCAATCCAACCAGGCTGAATCAATTAAGTATCAAAAGCGAGGAAGGAAGGAAGGAAGGAAGAAAGGGAGGAAGGAAGGAAGGAAGGATGCATTGTAACAGGGCCATGCTTGCTGTGACTGGTAGGGTACACTAGTCATTCACATCCCATTCAAATCCCTAATAGCTGACGTGGATCACAGATCTGTATATTGTACACACTGAGTTTTACTGCAACAGTACACTAGCAGTGAAATATGACAAACATTCAAAGGCCAGAAGAGAAATGTATACATTACCATATTGGCTTCAGAAATGTGGTCAATACTGGCTACTTCAATAGCCATGGCAACATTCACCGGTGGGCCTGTTGGAGAAGAAGTGAGAAAAAAACAATCCCTCCCTCTCCTCCATCCATCCATCTGTACTTCCTTGATACACCCCTAGTTAAGAGTCAAGGGCCACCTCACTTAACATGGCTCTGTGTGAAGTGACATAACACTCTGTACATCAATATAATTGACATTTGGGGTAACATGGGCTTTTGAATGATGCTGTGTATAACATATTTGGTTATTTTCATATTTCAAAAAAACAAAAAACAAGTATTGTTTGAAATGCATAAAGAAAGCTCAGGCAATAATTGTGAATGATTTTCTGTGTATTAAATAATATGAACACTGATGTTCTTACTCCCCCAGTTTGATCTAGTCCTGTCCACTCTAACTACATGTCTGTAATCCTGGAACCTTGAAGGAGGGAATTAGGTATGACACATTATGGGGCTAAGACCTGCCATTGTGTGCACACCTAAACTCATTACAGTCACACCTTTCAAGACCAGTTGAGTGCTCAAGCACAAATAATACCACTTTTTGAGGCTGCCAGAGGATACATGTGTAATTTCAGTCAAACTTCAAGAAAAAAAGTTTGACTTTAGAGTAACTGCCTTGGCAGTCCAATTAAATCTGAGGAAAATTTAACCCAGTTATATCTACAACTAACAAAAGACAATTGTTGAGTTTAATTTTGAGCTTTGCACATATTGTTGGGCTGTAGATATGTAAGAGTGTTGGCTGTATAGCCTTGTGGCTGGTTCACAAGGCCTGGCATTGTGGTGGTGTTGGTGGTTCATAAAACGACAAAGCATTTTCACCTCTGCTGAGCTGAGTTAAGCTGTGAGGTTGAGAAATCTAACGCAGTGGACATTGAATATTTCACATTTGGCAGGCATTCTTAGCAAATGCATTCTCTGATCCTTACATATTTTTCTCACAACATAACACAAATCATCAGTTTCCAAAGCAGATAATTTCAAGAATCATCTTTGGATACTATTTTTTTTTGTTTGTGAAATTTTGCACGACTTTAAAACAAACGCTTTTTGTAGATTCAAATCTGTTATTTAAACTATGATTAACACATGTAATTTCACCACAAGTCATTCCAGCAAAAAGCACTTTTTTAACACCATCTCAGAGAGTTCTTAAAACACTTCTGTAGTCAGTAACAGATATGATTAGCATGTCTTAAACATTATTTTGTTGACATTTAATAGGATCTCTGACAAATTGAGCTAATACATTGCGTCCAAATTGGCCATTTCAGTTCATAGGGATATAATATTCAATAACTATATTACACAATGTTCATATTAATTATCAAAAGCTACCCTCAAAATTCACACATTCCACATCAATCTCCAATGGATAGTATACAGTATCATCTCTCAGCTGATGTAAAGCTGCTGCTTGGAGAATTGTGTTTAGCCATGTTGTCCTGTTTATGTGTCATTTATCTGCAGTTTATTGGTTATCTTTCTGTGTCTATTTTAATGTGTTTGAAGTGTAAATTACGTTATATGTGCAGATCATGGGTCACTGGTTACGTGTATATTTGGTAGAACAGGTGAAGAGGAAGAGTTAGCACAGGTGAAAGAAGAGGGCAAACAGTATTTATTCTCAATGACTTTGGTGATGGTTATTTTTCCTTATTCAGAGAAATTAGTAATTGAAGTTGATACGATTTATGCCCAACATACTACCGGATATAGCTGAGTCTGACCACTAGATGGTACTGCTTCTGTTTAACCAGCTTTTTTATAGGTTGCCAAACATTCAACATTCAATACAAATTCATAGGATTTGTTTTATGTATTTTATGACATGAGTTAAACATTTGTATTGGATGAGAATACATTGAGTTAGAGTGGGTTCTTTTAAAAAAAAGTTTGAAGTCCCAGACATATGGTTTGCTGGACAGGACTTGTGGCTTGTGACACTTGTGGTGAAATGCCACAAGCCAAGGATAAAATAACGCACAGCAAGAGAAAATCAAATTCCTACTAAAAGTGTAGGAATTTATTTTGCATTTCAAAAATAATAAGTCAAAATAATTCATGTTTTTCATGAAACAACAGAATTTGGAAAATGTATGCAACAGACTCAATAGGTGTAGGTGAATAACAGTATGTGAAAGAAAAACTAATTCTAAAATTTTTGTCCATGCATTCTTCAAAAAGCCTCATCTGTGGAATAAGAGTTTCCAGTGACACATATTGCACATAATATTATTATTATCTGAATGTAAATGTACAAGCATCTGATCAGATTTTCTAGTTCCCTGCTATAATGATGTGATGTACTGGATTAGAATTGTCGATGATGAAATGACGATATGTAGAGTCCTTTTGTTTACATTAGCATAGCCAGTTCAGCCAGGAAAGCGGAGTGGTAATTCTCCAGGGATACATCAGCTGATGTCAGATCGCACCTTTAACAATATCAGACTTCATACCTATCCATGTAATCATCAGGTTACCCACTCAGTTTAATATGCTGATGGTTGTGATTTCCATGATGTTATTGTTGGTAGTATCGCATACACGATCATGTGATGGCAGTAAGTTACACCACAGGGGCAGAACCTAATGCCAAGACATTGCATGTACATGGCTGTGCATAGTCCTCCAATACATGGGTTAACTAATATGTGGTATTTTCTCTCTGAAGTGAAAAAATCTTCAAAATGTGCTTGGACAAATAAATTGCTCTAACAATAAAAATTTACCAGCTGAAGGTAATGTTTTAGAAGTAATATTGAATGGCGGGGATTCATCTAACATATAACAGCAGAAATGGCACCATTAGAAATGGATAATATCAGGTGGATTGTAGGGCAATAAACCTTTCCACATCAATGTAAAATGTGTATGAATAGCTATAATAACATTAACTGAGAATACTTAGATTGAATAAGGAATTCTACAAGCTGCTGCTTCATGGCTTTTTACCATTTCACTGTTTCTTATTCAATTGTAGGAAGATATTTGAATGTGACTATTATATTTATTGAATATCAGGTGAATCCCATGAATGCCTATTGGACTGCAGTCATTAGCATAATTGATCACAGATCTAACAAAATTGTATCACAGTAATATGGCAGGAATGCTAAGCAATAAGAATAGTAAGCAATCATATCAAAGATATTTCAAAACAATCTGAGAATGTGGGTTCACGGCTTGCTGATAGAATGACCAAATGACTTGAAGCACTTTCTTGGGGGCAAGCGAATCCAATACATTTTATATTGCGTGATAAATCGGAGCGGTAAAGTAATTTCAATCTGATTTTGAAATGTTTATGTTCTATATAGCGGGTCCATTAGCTATGCTAAGAATGACTGTAAATGTGAGGGGGTGAAATGCAATCCAATGCCACAAGCAGTAGATCTCATACTCACCTCCTATCCCAGGGCGAAAATTTCGCGCATAGCCCTTCATTAACTCATCCAGATTAGGCAACCAGGATATTTGTATGTCTGAACCTACATAGTCCCCAATGTCACTCATCATGGCCCTACAGGGAACAAAACACAGCACACTTGAGCTTTATGCGTCCACAGAACTGGAGAAGCCCTGATGAAAGAAAGCTAGAGAAACAAAGAAAGTGGTAAACAGGAAAAACATAGTTTTACGATCAAGATCATGGGACAGCAAAATAATTATCCCTGGTTAACCCCTGTAATTTGGAAAGAGCCTGGTGCCTGTGATGGGTTGTGGTTTGAACTGAAAAAGAGTATCTGCTAAATGACTTATGTGTAATTTGAACCAAAAAAAAGTGTTCATTTAAATGTAACACCCATATAAGACAACTACAATATATCATATAATAACATCTTTTAATGCAGCACCTATTAATCAGTAGAGATTTTGGAATCAAGGGACATTCGATCTCACTAAAAACCTTCAAATGAACAATCAATCGTAGTCATGTATTCACAAGGCATCTCAGAGCAGTACAGCAGTACAGACTTAGGATTTGTCCTCTCTATGTATGCTTGTCTGTGTCAACATATTCATTATGTTAAAAAATGCAAAACTGATCCATCATGTAACAGTGCACCTCCTAAACAGACCCCCGGTTTCCAAAGAAACTAGAGAATATTAAAAGACCGCACACAGAATACACAAGTGAATTAAGAAAGAACATTCAAACAAAGAATGCTGTTTGGATATCTCACCACTTGTTCAGTAACTCAAACATACCTCTAAAATAAACCATCAGCGTCTACATGCGTGGGAAGAGGGTGCCTTCAAATACTCACTGTGCAATATGCAGAACATGTGAGAGCAAATCAAATGGCTACATAGACCAAATAGTTAAATGTTTGTTACAGTACTCTGGATATAGATGTATTTAGTCCTGTTAAGATGTAGACCATTGAGGGTGCGGACCTAGGGTCTCGCCACGGAAAGGACGAAAGCCATTTAATGGTCCCTTAACTATCATTAGGCCACAGACCACACAGATTGCTATGCGCATTGGACAGAGAAATCGGAACTACTGGGAAATAATTTTAACCAATATTCTACATCCTGCTCTTTAGAAAAAAGTCAGAGGAGCGGCTGAAAAAAAACATAAATCATGTAAGATCAGGTATTCAATATTTGCGGTCATATCTCACCTAATTTGGATATGCTGTTTTCAATAGTCAAGCAGCGCAAATAGGAACTTAAGTTAATAAGTCATCATTAGGCTTTAGCCTTGCGCAATTTAATCATTTTATATTAGAATATTGTTACATTTGTTTTCAAATGCCATTTAAAAACTACAGAGAAGAACAGAACAATAAGTGTATTCACCAAAATAGACATTACATTGTGTGGCAGATATTACTTTACCAGGTAAGCTGATTGAGAACCATTATAAAATAAGCAACACCAACTGGAAGCAATTCCAAGATTCATATCAATTTTGTTTTATATCATTAACAAATGTTGTTTCTTTACTTCGCTTTTCAATTAATCATCAGACTTTTGTAATAGATTTTTTAAATCTCCAGGTCCTTTATGGGGCCCCTAGTTGCGTGGGCCCTGAAACCTCATTCACATTTAATTTCAGCACTCATTTATGTTGCGCTTGTTGTTATTTTCTCAACTGAAGACCATCCACAACAGAGTAAGGCCCTCTAATAGTTGATAATAGTTTCCACAAAACAGATGCCTCATACAGTACTTTGAGACAACTCTGCAGTTCGTGTCTACACTGGGAACTTCACCGCTGCTATCCCTGCATTTCAGTTGCAGATGCACCTTTCACATTCAATTTGCCTTTATTTCACATTTAGAATAGCCATCGTACTTGCATTTTTCAGTTGTTACATACACGTCTACCTCGGGGACCTCATTGCTGCTATCTTTTCATCCCGGTTGCACATGCTACCTTACTCCTTCAATTTGCCTCGATTGCACATTTAGAATGCCATTTAGAATTCCCATTTGTATTCACACAACTATTTACCCCACTTGTAACATACACTATACTTAATATTTGTACATTTTCTGCCCTCCTCTATTTGCCTTTATTGCACATTCAGTATTGCCATTTGTACTGCATTTGCCATCATTGCACATCTATACATTCGACTTGTAATGTACATATACTTAAAACTTGTACATTTTCTGCCCTCTTCTATTTGCACTTCTGCTTAGATGCTAACTGCATTTTGTTGTACTGTATTTGTACATGTTCAATGACAATAAAGTTGAATCTAATCTAGAATCTAATCTAATAATTTCTGCACTGCTAGAGTCCATCAGCATAACCTGAGGTTAGTTGCCTAGTTTCCTATTAAGATAGCTTGACTAGCTACTAGCCAGTAGCAGAATGAGATTGTGAATTGGATGTAGGTTGTAAAGACACATTGCAATGGGTATGAGCCGTGAGGCAATCGTACAGACTTGTTTTCTGAGGTCTATTCTATCAAATTCCAGTGCACTGAATTGCACCACATCCCAGGATACACATTATGCCTGCAGTAAAGGAAATGTGATGTCATAAAATGCTCATGGGGCCAAGCGTTTGACTGCTCTAGAGGGGATATCGGCAGACTTGTTGAGTCCGCTTTGCCATTCCTCCGCTTCACGAAAATTTGGAAAATTAGGCAATATTAAAGAACATTTCCCACCAATGTTGCTCTTAGTCTTTTATTTTGGTTCATTAACAGGATCTCCCAAATCCTATTTTGCTAACTGTTTACAACTAAAATGGCACTCTATGCCCTAAACCGCAGATAATGTATTTACATGGTTAGTGCACTTTTTAAGGAAATAGGGTGCAATTTCTGGCAGACACTGACAGCTGAAGTGAAGGTTATAAAATACAAAAGGAGTACGCTTTCTTTACTCAGATATATATATGAAAAAAACATGTTAATGTAGCCCCAGAGCTAACAACCTAAGTTCACTTTGTACAATGACATCAGTTTGTACCTGAAGACAAAAAAGAGAAACACTAGCACTAGTCATCCTTGCAGAGGGCTATTGTTGATTATCCTGTTATACTTTTGTTTTATATCCTGTTCTACATGTCACAGCACGTAATGGTAGTTTGTTAAATTGTCAGCCTTTTACAGTTTATTTACTGCCAATCTGTAAAGAAATTGTATGGGCGTGAATATATACCTTTTCGGGGCCCTAAATTGCGCAACGGTAACGTCTCTGCCTCTTTAAAATCCTGCTTGTGGATCATCCAATGGGACCCGCAGAGAGGTGGTGCAATTAGAATACACACATCTCCATGTACCAAGTCCACTGGGAGGTGCTGTGATGGAAAAGGGCCTTTATTATAAATAGAATATCACAAGATTGAGGACAAAACGGGGTAAAAGAAAAAAATATATAATAATAATAATAATAATGTGACATGGCATGTATATGGCAGATGCAAGCTCTCTGATGCACTGTGGCCTTTCCACCGCAAACCCAATGTAGTGTGTCTCCACTTCCTTTCACTGCTAGTCCCGCAGCCATTTGGCTGGGGCCTATCTGTACTCCTCAGACACAGCATCTGCCTGAAATGCACATATGGAGCATGCATTAAGGACATACTACGGGAGGGAGTCTTTTCTAGTCGAGGGAGAGGGTAATGGGGCATTTTTATCTCTTTGTTCATATTTTGTTTCTTTCATATAGTGTTTCATTAAACATGTTTAGACATTAAAAAATAGCATTAAAAATAGCACTCAAAATATTTTTTGTACAGTTCCGGTCAAATTGTATTCAGTAAAAAAATATTCTAAACATTAAAATATTTGTATTATTTTTCTTTGAACAGCATTTGACTTTTCACCTACCACTTCCAGTACTACAGCTATAACCACAATTTTTCTTTTAACTACTGATATTTTATAAAAGGCCTAGCTTTGTTGTTACTAAACGCACAGTAAGCCTTTTGAGGGCTAGGACACACAATTTGAAACCATAATAAATATCATATTTATAAAAACTAAACTGTGACAAAAGAATATGTGCAATCATGTTGCAGTAAAAACTGTCCGCTATTTCAAAATCTGACCTCCTTAGAGTGAAGAGGTTTTATCCAGTAAGTGGGTTACTTCCTAGATTATGGAGCATGTCACCTGGATCCATATTTAAAGACTGCTGTGACTCACATCAGAAAAGTAGTAAAATAATGTTCCAGACTGAATTTTACACAAAAATTATTTGTTTTCTAAAAGGTTTTGAAAGCCCTTCTGATTATCAAAAAGGGATACATTGTGTTAATCAAAAACATCTAATTATTAGTTTTGCAGCACTATTAATAGTACACTAGGCTACTGAAATAAATTATTGACAAAGGAAATTCAATGTTTTGGTGATTTCTCAACAAGGTAACTTAATTAACTTAGGTATTTACTCTGTGCACTCCCAGGACATTCAAGATGGTGACAAAACAAGAGAAAATCTAATACTTCAAGAGAGAAATTACGTACTTTCAGGTTGTTTATTTAAAACACTGACAAATGAAAAATGCTAAGGCAACACAATCACAAAGTGAGGACATCATAGCTTTGATTTTACATTCTCATTAGAAACATAAATGTCTGAAAATGTCTGTAAATGATCACATTGAAACAACAACACCTTCTGTGTTATATGCGTCAGGAATGGTAGGATCACTAAGATTCATAGCATTGAACCTAGGGACAGTGTGCATCACTTTGCAAACCTGTGCAACTGAAAATATCTACACAGTTTACTGTTTACAGACCCTTTCAACAACGAAACAATTCTGTATGTCATTCTGATATCACCTACTTGGATAAACCGACAGTGGCAACTTCTCAAAAATGTAACTGTTTTCTTTTGTGAAATGCAGTCAAGTCACAAACAGTATTAACATTTTAATTACTTTTGTTTGCTCACATATTTAGAGTAGCTAACATACAGTATTTTATTTCTACAGTTTTCAGATTTGGAGTGAGGCGCTTACCTCTTACCTTCTAACCATAATATGAATAATAATCTCATGGAGGTAACAACACTTTACACCACAAATATGCAATAAAAATTTAATGACTGTAATAACAGCACTGATTTAAAAAACAGCTATTGTGTAGTATTTGTAATGCCATTGCATAGGTAAGGGAGAAACTTGTTTTGGTAAGTATAATATTATGAACGATTATTCCTTATTCCACTTCATTACAAAGTCCACTCAATTTAATAACAATACAAATAAAACACATACTATAGCAAACAACTTGAAGCAGCATAGTTTTCACACACCCAGTCTATTTTCCAGGTCAGAAAGAGCATTGCTGAGATGAGGTAGATACATGATAATGAAATGTAAATTCACATCAATCCTCCCAGGTGGCACAGTGATCTAAGGCCAATTTTTTGTAGCACCATCAGGGTGCAGGTTTCAGTCTTGACTGTGCTGCTAGCTGACGAGTTGCTGGGAAATTCAATGGGTCATGTAAATTGACCAGCATTGCCCAGGGAGCCAAGAGGCATCGTCAGCAAGGATGTCCTGGTCTTGTCACGCTCTAGAAATTCCCTCAAACAGCCCCGGTTTTGCAAAGCTATCTAAGGTCATCTGGGAAACGAGCATGCCCACACAAGAGTGGGCCCATTTGACTTCCAGATTGAAAGAGCAATGTGGGGAAATAAACCAAAAGGGTTTGGCGCAGATGCCTGCGAGGAAGGTTTGTACTTCAACTATACCAAATTGCAAATGTCCTCACCAGACACTATCATAACACGCAGGCAAAATACTAAAACTAAATTATATAAAATTGGGAACAAGAAACACATATGAAACACTGATAGACATTTTACAGCTGGCTGGCTAACACTGGGTAGTGTTTTTTTTTACCTGAATATGCATACACCCCAACATGGATTTGAATAGAATGATGACTAAATCACACAAAATCCTGTGTTTCTCTACACCAAGGATTAATCAACCAATACAAGAGGACATTTGTTTTTAGAAAGATATGTTTTATAATAATCTCTCCTCGTTAATTTTTCAATGACCCACATGGGTTGGAATGGTTGTGAAAACATTAAGTAGAAGGGAGAGGTGGAGTTAGCAGGACTTCAGGAGTCTTAAATACAACACAACCAAGTTCTATTTTGGTGCCTAGCAACGCAGGCACTCATTGACACGTGTGGGCAATTTGGATGAAATCATTTATCAACACGTATGTGTAAATGTATTTGGCAACATTAACTCACAACTTGTCCAGTCTAGTCAGGGTGTAAAGAGCCTACTAAATGGCAATTCTCAAACCAGTGGACCAGGCGAAATTGTACATGAAATCAACTTCAGAACATTCTGTCAATGCTGCTTATAGTAATAGGATTAATTGGAAGTAAAATTTGTGACAACATTGTAGCCTACATGAAAAACATTTCATAAAATGAGAAGATAAACTTCTCATTCTCTCTTTCCATTCACCTTTGTCTGCTCCACTCAAATCTAGCATCCAATTTAGGCTACAGTGAACGCACTGTAGAAAAATCCAGCACCTCAGTGAACGTAAAAAATCCACACAGTGAACGTAAAAAATCCAGCACCTCCCTGGGTCACCCAGTGTCATTTTTAAAATGTTGGATATCTATGACATGACACATTATTCACCCAAGTTCAGTCAAAATCTTATAACTGGTGTATAGTTTATTGCAAAAAACAAGCTCAATCATATACTTTATTGTGTTGTGGTTCACAGGGCTGTGGCATGATAGTGTTTTGTGGTTCGCAGGGCTGTGGCATGATAGTGTGTTGTGGTTCACAGGGCTGTGGCATGATTGTGTGGTGGTTCACAGGGCTGTGGCATGATAGTGTGTTGTGGTTCACAGGGCTGTGGCATGATAGTGTGTTGGCAGCCCTGGTAATGGCTGCCCTTGCAGACTTAACTGTATGGAATGGGTACTGCTGGCTGTTTACCAGCAGTACCCATTGTTACTCCAGCGTGCTTACAAAAAGAAAAAAGTGTTCATGCAAGCATGTATATCATACCCAGAATACACATTTATTAAGACAGAACCTCTTTAGCAACTACAATGTTTCCCAAGCCAAAGAGGCTCTAAATGTAATGTGAAAAGGTTTCTGCACTTGCAAAAGCTGCTCAGCGTTCCTTAACTCTTAAAAAAAATTGGTTGAAGTTGTAACCAATTCTGGTTCTTCAGAGTGATGCCATTGGGGAACCAAAGGATTTTGGATCCTTCAAGAACCAATTTTCTTAGGGATCTATGAAGAGCCTTTTGAGACAAAGTGGTCTAGAGAGCCATGTTTGGCGTTACATAGCACCAACAAAAAATGGTTGAGGAAAGATCTATTTATGATTCTTCATGGCAGCTCATTGAGAATGGTTCTTTATTTAAACCTTTTTAAAAAAAATGGTTCTTCACAGATCCTGCTTTTGCTGGATCCGTTCAACAGAACCAAAATAAAGCAGTTCTGTTGAGATCCAATTTTGGTTCTAGGTACACCAGAATTGTAATGGTTCTAGCAAGATCTTATAATAATTGTAATAGTTTTAGTGAAATCTTATATTGGTACTAGGTAGACCTGATTTTTTATGGTTATCTTCAGATCCTACATTGGTTCTTGGGAGAACCTCACTGACAGTAGTTTTTGGTGGATCTCATATCAGTTCTAAATGGAACCTGTATGTAATGGTTGTTGATGTATCCAATAATGGTTTTCAGGAGGCCTCACTGACTGTGGTTATTCGTGGATCCCATATTACTTTTCAATGTAACCTATACATAATATCCAGTAAGGATACTTCAGAGAACTTACTGAAAATGGTTCTTTGTGGATCTTCCATCAGTTCTAAATGTTAATGTTGTAAATAACTATTGTAGCTGGAAACTGCTGATTTTTAATGGAATATAAGCATAGGCGCACAGAGGCCCATTATCAGCAACCATCAATCCTGTGTTCCAATGGCACGTTGGGTTTGCTAATAATTATTTTAAAATAATTTTAAAAGGCTAATTGATCATTAGAAAACCTTTTTGCAACTATGTTAGCACTACTGAAAACTGTTGTGACAATTAAAGAAGCAATAAAACTGGCCTTTAGACTAGCTAAGTATATGGAGCATCAGCAATTGAAGGTTCGATTGCAGGCTCAAAATGGCCAGAAACATAGAACTTTCTTCTGAAACTCATCAGTCTTTTCTTGTTTTGAGAAATGAAGGCGTTCCAAAAAAGTTGAAAAGGAAAGTTGTGAGTGAGGAACAGAAGCGTTCAATTTGCAGTGGTCTCTTAATTTAAACCCATCTGTTCCTCACTCAAAACCTTCCTTTTCGACTTTTTTGGAAAGGAAAGAAAAAGGTACAGTGGTCTCTTAATTTTTTCCGGAGCTGTATGTGTCTTAAAGCATTATAAGTTGTTTGAGGTTGTATTGTCTGTCAACTAGAAATGTGGTTATTATGAAAAAGAAAGGTCCAAGCTATATTACTAGCCTACCTAGCTCTGTCTAAAATATTTGTATAATTGCACTTTATGCGCCATTGTTCATTGTAAACAACAACTGTGCTCTAGACAGTGCTTTAGGTTATCTTACAACAACAACAAAATGACTTACCCAAAATGAAAGATGAAGGTTCTTTGAATTACACCTTGCACAAAATGTCTGTAAAGCATGTCACTTCATTGTTAGAATGTTAGGAGAGACAATGGGGTGGCAGTGGAAGGGGGAGAAGGGAGGAGGCAACAGGGTACCTTTCTGATTGGCTGGTAATTGGGCACATATGAACAACACTTCTGCAGCCTGAAACAGTGAACAAGGCCTTCTTACCTTTTTCTTCTTGTTACATTTTCTTTCTTTTATAACTACAAATGATTTTTTACTATACATACACTGAGGAGCCAAACGATTATGACCACTCACAGGTGAAGAGTATAATGTTGATTATGTCCCAACAAGGGCAGCTGTCAAGGTCTGTGTAGATTAAATGGTAAGCGAACAATCAATTCTTATATTCAACATGTTGGATGCAGGTGAAATGGGCAGGAGTAAAGACCTGAGCAACTGGCGAGGGCCAAATTGTTACGGCCAGACGACTGGGTCAGAGCATCTCTGAAACGGCAAGGCTTGTGAGGTGCTCCCGGTCAGCAGTGGTGAGTACCTCCTGACAGTGGAAAGAGGAGGAACAAACCACAAACTGGCGACAAGGCTCACTGATGTATGAGGGCAACGAAGGATATCCCGTGTGGTCCGAAACGACTGAAGGTGTACTGTGGCACAAGTCATAGAAAATGTTAATGATGGTTACGGGGGGAACGTGTTGGAACTGGACCTTGGAGCCGTATAAGAAGGTTGCCTGGTCAGATGAATCCCATTTTCTTTTACATCACGTGGACAGCCATGTAGATGTGCGCCGTTTACCTGGGGAAGTGATGTCACCAGGATGCACTGTGGGAAGACGACAAGCCAGTGGAGTGAGTGTGATGCTCTGGGCAATGTTCTGCTGGGAAATCTTGGGTCCGGGAATTTATGTGGATGTCAGTTTGACACGTGCCACCTACCTAAACATCGTTACAGACCAGGTACACCCCTTCATGGCAATGGTATTCCTTGATGGCTGTGGCCTCTTTCAGCAGGACAATGCACCCTGCCACACTGCACACATCGTTCAGGAATGGTTTGAGGAACATGATGAAGAATTTAAGGTGTTGCCCTGGCCTCCAAATTCCCTCAATCCGAGTGAGCATCTGTGGGACGTGCTGAACCAACAAGTCCAATCCACGGCGGCTTCACCTTGCAACTTAGAGGACTTGAAGGATCTGCTGCTAATGTCTTGGTGCCAGATACCACAGGACACCTTCATAGAGTCCATGCCTCGGCAGGTCAGCACCATTTTCAGGACCAGCAGCATATTAGGCAGGTGGTCATAATGTTTTGGCTGATCAGTGTATATATATGCAGCTATACCCTTTTCAGTTCTACAGCTAAACACACCAAACCATGATGATCATTGGCATTGTAATAATTTGGTCAGAAGAAGATACTGTTGCAGTATTGTTAGTCATATGTAAATACAATCCATCATTAAACATGTTGAACCCCACTTTTGCTGTTCACTGGGAAATGCATTTAGATCTGAATTATACGGAGTTGATTAAAAGTAAACTACACTGTTCTTTTGAATGAGTAGGCAAATTTAGATAAAACCACAAAGTAAAGCCTATGAACCAACCTGATTTGAACTTGAGAGCATTGTATATGAAGTCGGGTGTGGTGACCAGTGTAACTTCTTGTAGCTTGGTATGACATGTATAGTGGATATAAAAAGTCTACACACCCCTGTTAAAATGCTAGGTTCTTGTGATGTAAAAGAATGAGACAAAGATAAATCATGTCAGAACTATATAACGTGAACAATTCAATTGAAAAACAACATGAAATCTTTGAGGGGGAAAAAAAAAAAATTAAAAACTCACAATAACCTGGTTGCATAAGTGTGCACACCCTTAAACTCATACTTTGTTGAAGCACCTTTTGATTTTATTACAGCACTCAGTCTTTTTGGGTAGGACTCTATTAGCATGGCACATCTTGACGTGGCAATATTTGCCCACTCTTCTTTGCAAAAGCGCTCCAAATCTGTCAGATTGCGAGGACATCTCCTGTGCACAGCCCTCTTCAGACCACCCTACAGATGTTCAATTGGATTCAGGTCTGGGCTCTGGCTGGGCCATTCCAAAACATTAATCGTCTTCTGGTGAAGCCATGCTTTTGTGGATTTGGATGTGTGCTTTGGGTCGTTGTCGTGCTGAAAGGTGAACTTCCTCTTCATCTTCAGCTTTCTAATGGACGCCTGAAGGTTTTGTGCCAAAATTGCCTGGTATTTTGAACCGTTCATAATTCTCTCCACCTTCACTAAGGCCCCGGTTCCAGCTGAAGAAAAACAGCCCCAAAGCATGATGCTGCCACCACCATGCTTCACTGTGGGTATGGTGTTCTTTGGGTGATGTGCAGTGTTTTTGCGCCAAACATACCTTTTGGAATTATGGCCAAAAAGTTCAACCTTGGTTTCATCAGACCATAACACATTTTCCCACGTGCTTTTTGGGGACTTGATGTTTGTTTCAGCCGGGCTTGGATGTTTTTCTTTGTAAGAAAAGGCTTCCGTCTTGCCACCCTACCCCATAGCCCATTCATATGAAGAATACGGGAGAGTGTTGTCACATGTAGCACACAGCCAGTACTTGCCAGAAATTCCTGCAGTTCCTTTAATGTTGCTGTAGGCCTCTTGGAAGCCTCCCTGACCAGTATTCTTTTCGTCTTTTCATTAATTTTGGAGGGATGTCCAGTTCTTGGTAATGTCTCTGTTGTGCCATATTTTCTTCATTTGATGATGACTGTCTTACCCTGTGTTCCATGGTATATCTAATGCTTTGGAAATTCTTTTGTACCCTTCTCCTGACTGATATCTTTCAACAATGAGATCCCTCTGATGCATTGGAAGCTCTCTGCAGACCATGGCTTTTGCTCTGAGATGCAACTGAGAAAATGTCAAGAAAATCCTACTAGAACAGCTGAACTTTATTTGTGATTAATCAGAGTCACTTTAAATGATGGCAGGTGTGTAATGACTTCTATTTAACATGAGTTTTAATGTGATTGGTTAATTCTGAACACAGCCACATCCCCAGTTATAAGAGGGTGTGCACACTTATGCAACCAGGGTATTGTAAGGTTTTTACTTTGCACTCTCGAAGATTTCAGTTTGTTTTTCAATTGAATTGTTCACATTATAGGTCACAATAAAAGTGGAAAATGTTCTGACATGATTTATCTTTGTCTCATTCTTTTACATCACAAAAATCTGGCATTTGAACAGGGGTGTGTAGACTTTTTATATCCACTGTACATTTACCATACGCAAATGTGCAAGCACAGGTGTAAATGGTTTTACGTCTTTGATTGTGTCGATCAATGTATTATAGAAAATGCCAGCTCTCAACAGTAAAACACATCATTTGCAATATCCTACATAACAGAACCAAATTTAATATCACAGTACAACAAATACCAACACATTCAATCATAACGATTCTCCATAGCAACCCAGTTACCAATTTAATCCCAGTCAGATTCCTGGGGATATGCATTTACATCTTCCTGAATTATACCGACTTGTTTAGAAATAAACTACAGTGTTGGTTTGAATGAAGGCGCATTTCTATAAAAATGCAAAGTATATTCCCAACCTAGCCGTGAACCCTCAATCTTTCAATGCAACGATTTTTAGGTCTCTGCATGTGCCAATCAATATAATCATGCATTTACATTTTCTTTTTGAAATATTTATTGTGGTATTCAATCCCAGCCACTGGAATTATAGTCCACTATACTAACCACTGGGCTACCACAGCCAACAAAATTAAATCTAACATCGAATGCTAATCATACTTCACTGGCCTAATCCATTGGTGTTATTTGTTTTTTTTTTCAGCCTTTATACATGTTTTATATTATTCAAGTTTAACATTCATGACAACTATAGAATATAAAAAGGAATCAACTATTGGTCAAAGCAGGAATTTAACTCAACCTCTAGAAATGATCAATCCATCTCTGTTGATTGTACATGTTTTCATAAATCAATGAGTCAGGATATGCTTTATCCTGCAAAGAACCATTGACGTCACCTCAAGAACCATCCATTTACTTGAAAGGTTCTTTCTTTACCTGATGATTGTTTCACCTGGAACCCTCAGAGTCAAAGACTCTTTGTAGAACCCTTTTTTTGTGTGTATTCTTGCATAGATGGCTAACTAGTTAATACCAAATTGTCTAAAAAATACATGCTATTAAGCCCACACTACAAGCCTGTCAGAGCTGAGTCTTCCACACACTGGCACAATTCTGGGACAATAACATTATATATTAATTGTTTACTAACTAACTACAAAATTATATAATAATGCATGTTTCATTCATGCCCAGACTATGTTACTAGCAATTAAGCCAATGCTTTGTTAGTCATTAGTAGTACAGTAAAACGTTTCTCTAACCAACGAGACTGTAAACATAATTTTAAAAGTTTATGGAGAAAGACGATTAATGTTCCTCATTCTAGCATAGCTGAATAGCTTGTTAATAGTTATTAGGTTAATAGTTAAGACCAAACGGCATAGTAATACATGCTTTTAGCAAGCCAAGTCATGTTAGCCAAAACAAGCCCAACACACTGGGCTACATCCTGAGTTGTAGTAAATCTGCCACTCTGATTTTGTCCGTATAAAACGAGCAAGCCGCAAACACTGCAGTAAACATTTTTATGTATAAATGATGGCCATAAAAACATTAACAAATTATTTTTGAAAAACTCTATACTTTTTGTAATCATGTCTGAATAGCAAATGGCACGCAGGGCATGTGCCAAGGGGCCCTGGCCTCCAGGGGGTCCGCTATGATTAGTCATTCTCACTAAGATTTCATATTATTTCATGGAATTATTTAGGACATTTGCTTTTAAATTGGAACATATTTGATATGCGTCAAGGCAAAATGTCTAAAATTGCAAGAAATTAACCTTACTTTCTTCTCTTCATCATTGGGGGGGGGGGGGTCTTGCTTAGGGCCTCCTAAAAGCAAAAGCCGGCCCTGATAGTGATATATATAGATTACACAACCACATGAGCAAGGTTTGCCAGACACTATGCATTGTAGTTTCACAGAATTATAGTAAGAATATCCACAAAAAGCGGGTTTCTTGTGCTGTGATCAATAATTGATCAGTTAATCTTCAAACACGTTAATTGGAAGTAGCCTACATATGGGTATAGTCATGGATGTGAATTGTTAAAACGATGTGGCAATGCAATGTTCCTATAAACAGTTTTAAAAAAAATAGGAGTATATTTGCTGAACCGAAACGATTGGCTTTAATTCAGTAGGCTATTCTGAAATAACGAAATACAAATACTTTATTCAATTAAAATAAAATCTGACCTAGAAGCACATATTATGGAAAGTCTCCTTCGTAACACAATGAAAAGAGCCCAGGTCAAACTTACCTGGTGAAAATGTTGCTCCGGATATTCATTAGTGCAAGGCTCGCCAACATGAAAGTTAACATCTCCATTTAAACGCCTGGTCAAAGTTTCCCAGAACATAAAACAATTAATTATCAGCTTTATCACCCAGACTGCGTTCCTATGGTGCCATAATGTAGGGAAAGATCGGAATAAAGTAAACCGTTGTGATGACCCATGTTCCGCTCAAAACCAAGCACGCACTGCTTGCTTTGTTCCTGTCCCAGCCAGGCGCACAGAACGCACAGAGTCGACCATTTGCTCCGACGACAGCAATTGATATGAAGAAGCGCACTCGACAGTTCCCTTTCGCAGCACTGGCTCACGACAGAGGACCACACTAATCTGTTTCTCACTGCATTGCCTGCTCCCTGAGCAACGTCAGACTAATCGTTCACGCATAGAAACGCGTGCCTGTAATGAAATCTCACAGCACGAAAATATATTATATATATATATATGAAATACATTATTATAATTAATTGATTAGAGTGAGTATTGATGTTATCTGAAGAAGCTTAATTAAATTTGTTCAATCAAACAAAATAGACCATTATGCATCTAGCAATAGCTAATGTTTTGAAAACCTACAGTATATATTTTTTTTATTATTAAAGTGTATATCTATGTTTAATTTTCTGTTAGTAAATAATGTATTTAAAAAAGTATCACATTTTATAATTTTTAAGTAAATTTTTTTTATATTTATGAAGTATTTTCATAACAAAGCACATGCCCTGGTTTGATTTTTTTCCTTTTACCTTGTCAACCAAAAGATGACAACAGTTCATTTTGGTTAATTACAAGCTTATCAATATGAATAATCAGACGTAAAAGATAGTCTGACCATTGTCAGTGTTAAGCGAGCTAGCTGCTAGTGAGTTTAAACAAAACTACTGATCTTGAAATACATTTATGCTCTTGTGCGCTCAGACCCAAGAGCATTTAGCACCTCATCCTGATAAGCGAATTTCACATTCACACTGATTACTTCGCAGCAGGGAACGCTTTGTAGAGGATCAGTTTTGCACATGTGCAAGAAAAATCTTCTTCTTGCTCTTGTTGACTTTTACTAGTGATTTCTTAACCCTTTTTCTGATTGTCTCAGTGCTGGTATCTAGCAACTAGCATTTCAACATAATGAAACGCTAATTGTTAGCTGTGGGTGGTCATCAAAACACAGCATGAGGTGAGTTAACGATCTGAGGTAAGAAAAGTCTCAAGTGGTTGCAAGGTCTACAATTGTTGCAGTGTGCCACAGCCTTCAGGGGAATGGACTTATTTTACACACAGGACTTATTAAACAGTTTAGTAGCGTTTGTAAAATATGATATATTTTTGTACATTTGTAACGTATTACTATTTCATTAGCGCATTCATTGGTAGCCTAACAAAATGAAATTTGCTGTTTAAGTACAGTATAGGCCTAATGTGTTACGTATTTCCCTGAGACCAGGTTGGGGTAGTCATGCTCAAGGTCTTTTCTGTCGAGTCAGTTGCAGTTTCTTTTGGGAATTTGAGCATACTGATGTAGATTAGAATCAAAATAAGAGCTTACTGCATTTGATCATTTTTGTAGGCCTATATGACTGAAATGGCTTTCTGCATAAGCTTCAAAATGTACATGAACTGCAAAAACTCATGTTATCTTAATTGGTCTTCCATCTGGCACAAACTGAGAAGAATTCTGCAGTGCTAGTGTAGATATTTATCAGTCCAGTAAGAGCATCTGAGATGTCCTTTATAATCTTACAAAGGTATATTCTTCAGAAAGAGAATGTGGATGTAAATTAAACACCTCTCCTTAGCTTTTTCATTTTGTCACAGAGACAGAACACAATCTTCTAGCACATTTGTTCAGTTTTAGGCCAATTAATCCACGTCTAAACAAAACTAAGCAAATAGTCCCACATCAATGATTCAGGTAAAATTCTAATGATCTTGCATTACACGCTGAGTGCTGCCCGAAGAAGTCATAACAGTGCTGACTTTTGTAGATCACCATGATATCAGTAGATTTGCACTGGCTGCTGGGAAACCTCCACAGCCACTGCGAGGTGAGGAGGGTCACACCCCAAGGGCCCCGCCCTGCATAGCTAAAAATAAGCTAGGCCTATATAAAAATGCAAAAAACTTTGAGGACAAGAAAACTCAGCTCATTGAGAAGCCCTGAGTTTCAATTGCCAGGTAAAGCCTGTGAAGTAGGCTACATACAGATCTTCCTCCCCCTTCCAGTTGAAACTGGGCTAAATAGTCTCAAAATCCCTGAATCTGGCAACAATGGCCTATACGTATTTTACGTGTATTACGCCATTACGCAGCTTTTTTTTTAAATCATTACGTATTAATAGATTACGAGCCAGCGGGGCTCAAAAGCGCAGCAACAGTGTTGTCTGAACAAGATTGTGTAAAACACCCAAAGATTACGACCTTTTTTTAGACAAGCCGCAGATGCAGCTATATTTCGGAAATTTCACGTTTCCATACTGTCCACAAGGCTGCGCTTAAAAATTTCATAAATAGGCCTAATTGTAGTCAATATCAACATTGTAAGCGAAACATTGTGTTCCATTGGCCTTATTTGATATGGTGATATGTTTAGGCTCTTATAGGTTAATGAGGCAATAATTGTGATTGGACTACAATGTGACTAAAGGGCATTTCGTTAACTAAAATGTCTCACTGTTTTCTTCATTTTGACGTTATTCAAATGATATAAATATGTCTAAAACTGAAAGATATTTTTGTCAAAATGACTATACCTAGACAAAATCAAAAAACGTGCCAAAATTAAGAGTGCGACATCACAGCCTGGGTCCAGCAGTAATCGTAGCCTTTCTTCTTCTGATCTCACCCCAGCACAGAGCTATATAGCTGTCCTTGTGTTGAACAATGATCAATTGGCTATATAACGCTGTCCATTAATTGTGCTGACGGGATTATACTTTTTTAGTTTAAACTTTTTTTATTTCTCTCTTTTACATTACTGCATATGCATAGCTAAAGGCAGACAGCCATCAGTCTATTGACTAGGAGGCAGTGGTATAAGCGAATAGATGGAGATAACATTTTGTGGGGTTTAGGGGAGGGGCCTCGAGCTCCGACCATGCCTCCTCAATGTCCGGGCCGCCACTGTAGATTTGGAAGTAAGTTACAGCCTACTCTCGCCCAAGTGAAATGCGGGGGAATAGTTGTAATTTTGGATGCCAGACATTCACATCGGCCTAGTGTCGACATCCAAACTCATTAAATTGTGGATAACACTCACTATGCTTAAAAGCATACTGCATATCCCAACAACAGTCTACTTGAGGTATCATAGCAATTCCAACATTAACAGCAATAACATGAACTTCATTATTAATCAGGTTCTTCGGATGGGTGATGAGCAGTGCTTTCCGAGCCGTGTTATTGGCCGTTACAGTCATGTAACCGATATATCTGAAGATGATCACTGGTTGCGTCTCCATAAAAAAAATGATCTCGTTTACGTTGCTGACAGAATCATTTATTGCATGAATTAAATTGCACACGATTTCTGCTTGATTCTAGTTCCATTTAATGTGGTTAATTAGCCTTTAGGTTTGCCTGTCTGAACTCAGAAGACACTTTTGATACGCCACCTAACCTGGCAAAAACGATGCTCATGGTGCAGACTGGGTGCAGGCGAGACCGTATTTTTGCCGGACCGCGTAAGCGGAGCCGGCCAAGAAGAGCGAATGTCTCTTACTGAGTGAGTGAGTGAGTGAGTGACTGAGTATACCTTGTTAAATAGCGTAGTGGTTAGAGGAGCGGACCTGCCAACTATAGGTCCCCAGTTTGTATCTTCTCGCAGGCGAAACCAAGTAGGCGTTATGAATTGTTCCGTATAGACGAAAACTTCGCTTGCTGGTGGATTTTCGAAGTACGCATCCGTGCATGCGTTTTGGGTCAGGATAGACAAACATATTTGCTGCCTACAACGTACAGTAGTTACGTTAGCCATAACTGAAACTGTATACGATTATATTGCGACTGTTTCTGGCATGGAAAAGTTCATCTTCAGTCTCGCTAGCAATTGCTCAATTGTTATGATTATTCCTAGGAAGTTAGTAGATACTAGTAAGCCTATTACTGGCTAATAAGCTGTTAAAACGGCCAGTGGCAAAAGCAATACAGTCCGTAGGCGCTATGGTGGCGGTAAACGTAATAAGAAACGTTAGTCGGTTTAACACAATCCTCAAAGGAGTCTAGAGACTGCTGGAACGTGTAATTACGTTGCGTAGTGATTAAGGACCGTGCCTCTCACGTGAAAGACCTATGTTCGAATCTATTGAGAGCAACGTCATTTATTTATTATTTCTGGTGGATTCCACGATTCTCTCGTCTTTTCATTTGATGAAAAAGTTAGTTATCGTCACCTTGATGGTTATTGTATTAATGTCATTCACGAATGAAAGCAAAAAGTGCGTATTTATGCCATGAAAGAAAAAAATACGTTCTTATGCCATGAAATGAAATAGCGTTGGCAGACTCGCTAGCAATTGCTCAATTCTTATGACTATTCCAGTAAGTTAGTAGATACCGGTAAAGCCTATTACTGGCTAATACGCTGTTAAAACGGCGGAGGTTAACTTAGTAAGAAACGTTAGTCAGTTTAACTGTATCAATGTCATTCACGAATGGCCAATTAACTGTTAAAACGGCAAGTGGCAAAAGAGGATTTGTTCGAGATAAACACAAGAGGCTATATTAACAGCCGCCAGATGTATAGCTCCTTGGTATAGTGCTTTCCACTTGGGCGACCCGGGTTCGAATCTCGAGAGGGTAACTCTTTTTACTGCGGGCCAGCTGAACTAGGCTTGCCTGGTTTCTTGTTTTCTGAGCCAGGCAAATTCCCGCATCAATTTATTATCATTATAAAAAAGTAAATGTCAAATCAGAAAAGCCAAAAAAAACGAAAATGCAGCTGTCATTACAGTTCCTTATTTAGACGTGATAGAATTAGCTAAAGTTGACTAGTAACCACATCGTTATAGTATTCAACACAGTAATAACTTTTACATAGACAGTCCTTTACATAGCAACTGTAACAAATATGCACTACGACCCAAGGGGTAAACTAACAACACCAAGATTTTGTCTGGACAATATCTTCTATTGGAAAAATTGAATTGTTTGCATTTACTTATCAATTTAACGTTTTTATAAAAGTAACTGACTGTTCAATACAATACCCTTACTAGTGACGAATACATGCTGCAGCACTTCCTAACAAAATGCCAAAATGCACTTTTTGTTACACCCCCTTAGAGCAGGAGGGGGTGTACGGTTCCACCCCTCTCCAGTGTCCATGGAAACACTACTAACATACATTGTTTGGCAGTTGGTTTGACATTTCAAACAAGAAAAGGCAGCTACCTAGTTATCTTGGAAGTTACGCTTTAAGTGACTTCACCATTCTCCAGGTAAAAATAACATACTTGATAAAGATAATACTACGTTTTAAGTACCCATTTAGCCACGCTACCTATTCAGCTCGGGTTAGTTGAATAAAATAGCTAGCATCTGGTAACATTAACTTTAGGCTAGGTTCGGTAGGCTGTTTTCACGCAAATTAGCAAAGTGACCACAGTAATGTACTAGCTAAAGTTAACTAACGACAAAGTAGTCTAGGCTAGCTAACGTTAACCGGATCGTGGATTTTAATCACTTGGCTAACACTGCCCATGTTTAATGACAGATGATATCTGTCTGTTTTCTTTGAGCATTTTGCATGTTTAAATTTATTTTTTATAGGTATAATGGCTGTAAATAGTGTTGATAACACTTCAGAGAAAGTCTCCATCTCTTTTTCTGAGCATCCTTCACTCAACACCTGGACAGATGAGGAAACGGGAGGTAGGTGTAGGTACATTTTTTTGCCCGTGGTTCTTGTTGTATTAGCAGTGTTGAAAATTAAGCACACTCCCTGAAAGGTATTCCCATTTTCTATTATATATATTTGTTTATAAACCTGGTGGTTCGAATCCTGAATGTTGAATGCAATTACAGTAGAGCAGTAAAAATAAAGTGATGTCATTCCTGTCTATTAGAATACGGTGGTTTAAATCCTGAATGCTGATTTGCTTATAGCGATGGTACTCATACATTCTCATATAATCTGGGATGTCCCATGCCTAAGAACAGCTCTTAGCCGTGGTGTATTGGCCATAAACCACACCCCCTCATGCCTTATTGCTTACATATACCATCAACATCCAGGATTCACACCACCCGGTTTATCAGAGAACGTACACCCCAAGCTTTAATAGCAGGTGTTGCCCCATTTAGCAGAAAAAAAACATAACTGTCTATCCATCTTTTACATAGACAGAGGAATTTGTGCAACTGTTCACAGAAGTGCTTCACTTGTGTAAAGTGCTTTCTTGCATTTATTGCCTACTTCAATTCTACCTCAGCATTTCTAAATCATTAAGATCTGGGCTTTAACTCAGCCATTTCGTAATCCTTATTTTCTTATTTTTGTGTCTGTTTTAGATAATTGTCCTGTTGCCAAGATCTATTTCTTGTTCAGCTTCAGCTTTGTAGCCTCATTTTCTCCTTAAGAATTTTTTGGTAAATGTGAGATTAATTGTTGACTCATTAATTGCAAGCTGGCGAGGCCCTGTGGCAAAAAAAAGCCTCAATACATAATGCCTGAGCCTCCATGTTTTGTGGTTGGAATTCAGGTGGCATGTTTTGTTTCTGCCAGACATGACATCTGGTATTGCGACTAAACCACTCCACCTTTGACTGGTCTGTCTAGAGCACACTGTTCCAGTAGAGTTGTTCTTCATGCAGGTGTCTGGTAAACTTCTTCCTGTTTTTATAATATTTTCTTGAGAGTAGTTCATTTTTCTTTCCTGACCTCTTACGCCAAGCCTCTTTATGACAGTTGACCCATGTACTTCAATTTGACATTGATTTTGAGAAGAGATTTTTTTGGGCTTACTGAGCATGTTTGATCTCGTAAGCATTTGTGATAGTTGTGATAATTCTGTGCAAATAAGGGCATGCAGTTACAGTGAACAGTGAGGGGTTTCCCACTTTATGTAAAAAAAATGTGGCTATTTCAGCTCAATTTAGCTTTATATATGAGTTTTAATATTTTAATATATATTTGACTCAACATTTCATAACAGTATTGTTGGAAGTTCAATAAATTAATAATATAATTCACCAATATCTTACTTGGTAGTCAAATGAATAGGTATCCGGTTGTAATTCAAACTTTTTTTTGTGTGGATACAGCTAGATATTCAGTAGCCTCTACCTCGGACAGATCACCTGGATGGTAGGATAGATAAGCAGGTGGCATTTGTAAAAGAAAATTATATCCAAAGTTCTGTATGACCACACTCTGAGTAATCAAAGAATCTAGGTGCAACAAGCTTCTTTGTAACTTCTTCACTGGCATGTAACTTCCCCCTGCTCATGTTATTAACACATTGAACACAGAACAGATACCAGGTCATTCTCTGGTCAAGCTAAGATCTATTCAACAGATACACAGAGAACCCTGTGGTCTGTTAATTACTCAGTTACCTAGGTCACAGCATACTAAATGAAACCACTATAGAAATGAATATAAACACATAAGGGCCAACTTAATATAAATTAATAATCACATCAAAACATCATATTTTGGTTCTCAGTTTCAAATTTCTATCACATATTTCCTTACTATCTAGAAAATGTAGTCACTGTACTTACTAACTCTTTCATAATGAATGTAATGAACTTCATCCACATTTAGATCATAACCCTTGTTAATAAAATTATATGGCATTCATCAAATGGCCGCCGTGGTCAGACAGGCAAGTTGCCATTGTTGTCATATGTGCTTTGCGACCGTCACTGGTGAAATACAGGTCAGGGTTTAGCTAGATCCTCTTTGTTCTTTAGATTTGAGCGTATCTTGCTCTAGTTTGTCTTGTGTTGTTGATGTGGTTTACTGAGGGAGTGCGTATACTTGTTCATTGTTGTTTTATCAGGAATGATCAAACAAGACTGATGTTTCCGAATGTAAGAGGACTCCAGTGGTACTTACGTAGTTGCAGCAAAATACAGAGGAATTTTGTGGCTTTAATAAATATTTCTAGCTCATTATCTAAAGTTGCACTTTAGCTACTGCCTGTAAACACACAGTCAAGTTCAAACTGAAAGAAACAGCCGGTGGGGTAAGTGACATATTTTCATACAGCCCTAATCTATTTCTGATTGGCTATGGTACACTTGTCTGTATAGGGTTGAAGACACACATTTATATCAGTGTGCTTTTGCTCAGCCTTTTCCCAAATTACTGACCTAATTTTACAATGTTAAAGTTGTTATTATGGTTTGTTGCATTGAAAATGGACGGATGATTCAATCAGGTATGTATATCTTTTCTATTTAATATAAGCTAAAGGGGGCAAACTCTGAAGTTTTTCATATTGGGAACACTGCCCTTGATGTTACCTTGGAGTCCTTAGAGACTTCTGTCAGCTCTTGGACTGAATTTCTTGAGACAGCATGTCCTAGATAGATTGCAAGTTAGTCTGAAATCTTCTCCATTTGACGATTACAATGGAATGATTTATTTCAGCCTGCATGAGCATCTATAATCTTTCTTCAAACCTGTACCACACACCTGTATGCTTAAGACAAAACCAAACCGAAAGACAACTTTTCTGCAGATGTACTTACGTCCAGTTAGCACTGTAGGGTCTTCATCACATATTCATGCACCTATCCTAGCTAGTTGGCAATTGGCACTTACAACTTGTGTTTCAATAAATGTTTACTTTTTTGACACAATAATTCAGATGGATGCACAGGAGTAAATACCTTCAGAGAGGACCCAGCACACCCAACTGATGCAATAGAGTGGTCTGTGGAGTTAGATGCTACTAAATGGTAGGTGTCTACATGCTTATTTGATGACAGATGATTTGATAATGGATACCTTTTGGTTCCATTCAGATTTAAATATTTTGCTTCCTTATATACTTATTGTTATATTTTGTTTAGGTTTATTTAACTTTCCTAGCATGTTTGCATGTGTCTGTGACTGAGATGATGAATTATAAATAAAGTATTTTAAATAAATAGAAACAGATATCTTTATAGATATTAGTTGTACTCCATGTGTTTACTAGTTACAGTATATATTCTTGACAATTTCCAAACCTTGGCCAATGTGTCTTATATCTTCACAGGAAGGGTAATGATGATGACCTTGTGGAAGTTGGCTACCGTAGTGGAAAGAAGAGTTTTGCAGAGACAGCACGGATGTTCAAGCTGAGAAGAAACCTGGACCAGCTGGACAGCATCCACAGACAGAAGGAGCACAACATGCTGAAAGCCAGGTGTGTGTCCCATATGGTTCCCTATTACCTACATAGTGCACTACTTTTGACAAGAGTCCTTTGGAAGGTACACTGTCATGGAAATAGGGTGTCAGATGTGTTTGGCACTGACTAGTGCTTTGTATGCCATCTTAACCAAAATCTGCCCTAAACCAAGACAACATTTGTAATTTAGAGATTTGATATTCATAGAAGAAAAATATTCTGCCAAAAAGGACACCCTGATAGCTATATTATTTCTCTGTTTTTTGTTTTCTGCCACAGCAAGCCATTAAGCATCCAATGAGCTGTGATGCAGACATTTAGCACAAACATAAATGGTTGTCATTCACAACACACTGCAATAAAAAATATTGGAAAATCACAAATAAAAGCACCTGCTTTTAGCCAATGGCCCTTACCATTATAATCTTTAATTCTATCAGTCTTTGAATGGTCTTCTGACTGTCAATGTGAACTTGGTGGTTTGTTTTTGAAGAATTATTTAAAATAGATTTTTGCCTTATTGGTTTCCAGGGAGGAGCTCAAAGCTTGCCGTCTGCATATTTCAGAGCTGGAGAGGCAGAGATATAGAGTGGAAGAAGAGATAAAACAACAGAAAGACGCAGACAACTGGTAGGCACAAAGAGTAAAAACTCATATTGCCACTGTCAGGAGGTGTATGTGTAAAGTATCTCTGAGAAGGAGATAGATATCTATCAGTCAAATCTTATTTCTTGTGATCTAACATGTACAATTGGTCTTAAAGGTACTACACAGGATTTTGCAATGTAATTTTCAGAAAAAATTTCCTCAATATATTACCCATAAGTGTTCAGCTGCAACATTGCAACTGAACATCTTAAGGTCAGCACACTTAAACGCTTGATAATGGCCCAGAGTAATGACAAAGTAATGACCCTATGTGAATTAAGGCAATGGGATTATTTTTGACTAGAAAAAGAAAAGTATTTGATTATAATGATGATAATTATTTCCATTTATACAACACGTAGTTACAAATTTAATGGCCATGAGCAACCATGTTTTCGTGCAGTGCGGCTGTCTTTCGCCTCCGAGCCAATCACAAGCGCCTGAGTCAGGAGTTACAGCAAGAAGAGGAGCTGGAGGCACATGTTGCCACCACTTTGAGGGAACATGAGTGAGTCTGTAAACCAAATTATGCATGTCTTTGTTCTACCTTAAAAAAAATACAACATCTTTGAGTGCTGTTCCAGTTGGGAAATATCTACTTCTGCAACATAAAATTACCTACATTATTCTTTAAAAATGCGTTTATTATCACATTTTAAATGTTTATACAAGACCAGTTTGATATACCATATGAACCCATAGATTTTAAGGCATGCTCCAATCACGCAGATATCTTGCGAGCCAATGCTAATACTTGTAGACTTCCACTAATTGCACTAACAATTGTTAGCATTTGCTCACAAAAATTTATTACCTCTAACTTCCTTCATACTGCATGCAGAGACATAGACATTGTATCGACAAGTTCATCTGGCCTCGGTTAAGTAAAAAAAAAAAAGGTACTTATTTGCTGTTGTTGCAGTTTCCCTGTAAGTACCAGTGTCATCTTTGACTTTCCTGCCTTTTCTCTATATCTCTGTCTTTCAATTCCCCCTCTTTTCCTCACCCTCTGCAGACTGGAGCTATGTCAGGTGGAAGTGGACCTAAGTCGTTTCTCCTTACTTTGTGGGGAGGTGCAGAAAGAGGAGCTGGCTTACCAGTCTTTTCAGGCCCAAAGAGGGGAGGCCAGGCTGAAGCAGGAGGACACTCGTACACAGGGCCTTCGGCTCCAGACGCAGTGTTTGAAAGCGTAAGGCACTAATCCTTTTACTTTTGTTTTTCATGAACAACTTTGGATAATTTGTCTTTGTAGACATTCAAGAAAACTGCATGGTAGTCTTGACTGTTGTTACTGAAATAATTGACAAGATGTTTGTTAACAGGACGCAAGCGGCAGTACATAGGGAAGAGGAGACTGGTGGTCAGAGGACCACAGAGCAGGTCCAGGCTAGCCACCAGAAAGCTGTACTGTATCTAAAAGAGACAATCAGCAGGTAACAACTTATAGTTGAGGATAGTTGTAGTGTACTTCATTTGTGATGAGAATGCCCTAGAGTAGTGAATACAGGTGACACACTAATTAGGTAGCTACAGTGCATTCAGTATTCAAGTATTCAGGCCCCTTAACTGTTTCCACATTTTGTTACAACCTTATTCTAAAATGGATTAAAGAGATTTTTTTCCTCAATCTACACACAATACCCCATAATGACAAAGCAAAAACCTCCATTCTTCCTGGAGCTGGCCGTCAGGCAAAACTGAGCAATAAAAATGAGGGAGAAGGGCCTTGGTCGGGGAGGTGACCCAAGAACCTGATGGTCATCCTGACAGAACTATAGCTCGATAAAGGGATACTTTGGGATTTACAGATTTTGGTTATAGTCCTACTTAGAGTTAGACAAACTGATGGATACCATTTTTATGTTGTTGCGTAAAGTTTAAAGAAAGTTGAGGTGTAACATATCAATAGCTTAGCGCAATTGCTCGTTGATGAGTAAGTACTAGCCAGCTCTTGAAGCTGTAAAAAAGAGTTGACTAATACTTACTCGTCTACAACCAACAACTGGGCTAAGCTATCGATTTGCTACACCTCAACTTTCTTCAAACTTCATGCAACGACATAAAACTGGTATCCATCAGTTCCTGTAACTGTGTATAAGTAAGAACATATCTAAAATCTGGGAATCACAAAGTATCCCTTAATCCTCATAAAGCAAATGTATGCACCTCCTTCCCTTTTGAGTGATACTGTAGCTACGTCCCTCTTGTGTTCAGGATGCATTGGGAGAAGGCAGAGGAGGAACAGCAGATTTTAGAGCGGAAGCAGAACAGGACGCAGGCACTCCTGTCTTTAAAGGCCAACATTGCAGCCACCCAAGTAAGCTATATATAGATATATTAGGGCTGTCAAACTTTACGCATGCAATTAATTTAAAATGTGTAACAGTGTTCATTTTTGTCTCTTAATGCATTTTATAGTCTCTGTGAACACGTTTTCCCTGTTCCCCTGCTTTATATCTTACAAATACAATGATTATAGAAATACCCCCAAACATATGAAATACCATCCAAATCATGTTAAAAAAATGATACAAGCACATAATATGTTACACAAGCATTGTAAAACATGCAAAAATGCTGCAGAAATTATTAAATGTTGGCATTGATTTTGAAAATTTGATTGATCATACAAAATCATCTTTTATTTAAGGATAGTGATCATATGAAGCCAATTATTATCACATAGTTGTTTGGCTCCTTTTTATATCATAATGATAACAGAAATCACCCAAATGGCCCTGATCAAATGTTTACATGCCCTTGAATGTTTGGCCTTGTTACAGACACACAAGGTGATACACACAGATGAAAATGGCAATTAAAAGTGAATGTCCCACACCTGTGGCTTTTTAAAATGCAATTAGTGTCTGTGTATAAATAGTCAATGAGTTTGTTAGCTCTCACGTGGATGCACTGAGCAGGCTAGATACTGAGCCATGGGGAGCAGAAAAGAACTGTCAAAAGACCTGCGTAGGTAATGGAACGTTATAAAGGTGGAAAAGGATGGCATTTGCGGTCGCCGCTGGATCGTTTCTTTTTTTTGCGAGGAGGCTCAGGCATTGGAGGTGGCGGCTCATTATCAGAATAAGACCCGACATCCGACTTTGGGATCTATTTCTGATCCTCCATCTGACGCCATCTCATCTAAATTTTGCAGCATCTGCAATGCTGTCAGGGCGTCGAATCATCAGGTTTGGTTTGCCATTGTGAACTAAACGCTGTAAATTGTGTCTGAGTTGTGTCTGACTTGCTCACCGAGTTCAGATTATATACAATTTCTACTCAGTAGCCAACATGAAAATATAGAAAAGTCATTTGTCGATTGTATTGATGAAAAACAGTAACGTGTAAAATATTTGTTGAATTGATAATTGGTGATAGTTGCTATTTTGTTTAGTGAATAATTATTTAGTGTAATACATTTGTAGAATCTTAATCTTCAGTAAAATAAGCAGAGAAAATTCAAACAGGGATCATAGGATGTGAATGCGATTTTGTTTTTCTTTCTCTCCAAACTCCAAATAAAAATAGTAACTTGTAATATGTTTGCTGAATTGATTATTGATGATCATTGGTATTTCGTTTAGTGAATGATTATTTAGCGTAATACATTTGTAGAATTTTAATCTTCAGTAAAATATGCAGAGAAAATTCAAAGAGAGATAGGATGTGTATGCGATTTTGTTTCTCTTTCTATCCTAAGATAAACAGTCACATGTAATACCTTTGTTGAATTGGTAGAATGTCTGGTATTTTGTTTCTTAAAAAAATATTTAGAGTTACATTTTAGATTTATATTTGATGAATTAGCCTACACGAGACGCTGAATCTCCCACTGAAAAATGGTAATGTGTGATACATATGTTGAGTTGTTGAGTAGCCTATATCGTTTGTATTATGTTTCAATAATAGCCTAATTAAAATGTTGAATGGTCATAGAAATCTTGTATTTCATTTGTAAGTTCATTCAAATTCATCCAAGACTCTATCATTCATCTGGGTGTATCACGCATTCATCCATTGACATCATGCATTCAGTGAGGGGTGATTAGCGCCTGGGTACCAACGCTAAGTTCCGTGGGCTATTGGCCGATTAAGTCGGAAAACAGGGTAAAAAAACAGGTAGTATCTAAAAAGTTTTCCGTTTGTGAGTTTAGAATTCTGACAACAGAACAATGTAATATATGCCTATTTAGGAAAAGTCATTGAAGGAGGAGGGTGTAGCTTTCAAAGTGGCTGTTTTATTTTAATTACAAACTCAAACGCCAGTTCCCATAGGCATTTGACAGTCCTAGTGATAACAGGCATTACCAGCTATACAATTCACAATGTTCCTTCGACACAGTCAGCCGGGTGTACATTTCGTAGTTACTCCATTGAAAGTGCTGAAGATATTCTTTCCCTATCTGGGACTGGGCTGCTTTGCTGCGGGGTTGGTCGACCCTTCCTCACAATTTCCAGCTTTTTTTGAGAAGTCTTCTCGAAAAAGCCTTTGCCATTTAATCCACCACCAAATCCATTTATTCTTCTCCTTCAGCCATTGTGCGTTAAAAAAAAAGAAATCACTACATCTAAAAATCACGAAAGAAAGTTTAAAAAGATCTCTGATTATGCAACGTTACTCACTAAATAGTTTTATTTCAGTTAGGTAACTGCCCTCCTGATCACGCCCCACAAAAATGCTGACGTAGGTGGCTTGGCCAGCTAGAAGGCTGTGCGTGTCAAAAAAATACACCCAACATGGAAAAACTCGAAATCTGATTGTCATATTCTTTAACCAATCACCAACATCGTCCCCATTTTCTTCAACAGCAGAGGGGATTCATTCGAAAATCTGAAGCCCTAAGGGTAAATTTTCACTCGGAGACAGCACAGATGAAAACAACACCAGGGACAACAACATTCATCCCTTCTAATCACGGGCTGGCAGAACTAGGCTTGCCTGGTTCCTTTTCTGGCTTTGCTCAGACCCTTGACATATCTACATATTATATTTCCAACCTCACATTCTGTACTACATGGAAACAAAATTTCTTCTCAGTCTGTTTTCTGATAATTTGTAGTCTACTAACAGCAGTTGCATAATGTCTAGCTTAGTTGAGAACTCCTGTACCGTATGTATCGACCGATCCTGTATTCCCCATAACTACTGTTTTCTATCCAGAAAAGTCTTCATGTCCAACAGACGAGGGCCAAAGCCGAGGCTCAGAAACGAGAGGAAAATGAAAGACAGCTGAGAAAGTCTCTACAGACACAGGGTACCAACAGCACCAAGCACATATACCAACAGCGGAAGCTCCAAGAATTCCACAGAAAGAAAGAGTTAGTTCCTCTGCTCAATCTTATTTCCTTTCCAAATTAAACACACAGGTGTTTTCTTTTCACAACAACAAGCAGATAAACATGAATCTATTTTGCTCACAATGGCATGTTGTTGTTGGGCTTGTTTTTCAGAGACTTTGATTTGAAGCAGAAATCCAAACGGATTGAAATAATTTCAAAGTTACTGCTGGAAGAGGAGTTGTTAAAGAGACGCCAGGCTCTGCTTCCCACTCCAACCCGCCTTGTAGAGATGGCCTCAAGGCAAAGGGGATCTTCAGAGAAGGTATGTGAGTCTGCCATTTTTATGCACCTTGTCCTTGATAAAATAACCTTTGAGCTTCATGACTTTCACTTGGAAATATACTGTGCCTTGCAGAAGTATTTAGACCCCTGACCAATTCTCTTATATTACTGAATTACAGATTGTACATTGACATTTTGTCTGTTAGAAATATTAAAGCATGGAAACACAAAATAAATTATTTTAAATTATTTGGGAAATATATATAATATTATATATAAGTAAAAATGAAACATTGAATGATGTTGCGTCCATAGGCATTTAACCCCTGTGCTGTGGAAGGTTCAAGTTTACACATATGAAAGAAATTGCCCTAACGACAACACAATGACCTTTCCATTGCCCTTTACCTTTTTACCATTAAAGTTGCTTATATATCTGAAATAAATCTCCAAGTTTCAAGTTTTTAAGTTTCAAGGTTTATTTGTCAAATGCATCGAACAACACAGTGTCATCCTGCACAATGAAATTCTTATGACATGGCACCCGACAACTACGTAGTAAGAGTTAAGGAGAAGAATATATAAGCAAAAATATACATAACACATGACACTACAACTAATAACTATTTTGATAAATAATAGTCTTTTGATTACTACTTTGATTAACTAATTAACACTAAAACCGCCAGGCCTTTCAGATCAACAGTATCAGCCAGAGCCGAACGCTGTTTCTCGTCATTAGCATACGAATCGGCACTATTAGCGTACACATTCTCCTCTGCAGCATCACCATCCAGCCAGAGCATCAGTTCATCTACTGGGTCGTCATCAAACTATATGGAATAGTCTAAAAATGATGAATTACAGAATTAGTTTCTTTTAAATGGTTAATGAATTTGAAAAAATACAAGAATGTGTAAACTCCAACATAGCGGCACTCAGCCGGGGGCTTGTGAGTATCCCAACCCCCGCCCGGCGCCTCACACCCTGGGTAACTCCAGAGAAGAATAGAGTCCATCCCCTATCCAGGAGTACGGTTCCAGAACCGAGACTGTGCGTGGATGTAAGCCCCACCAGATCTAACCGATAGCGCTCCACCTCCCCCACAAGTTCCGGCTCCTTCCCCCACAGAGAGGTGACGTTCCACGTCCCCAGAGCCAGCCCCGGCCGCCCGGGTCTGGTCCGTCGAGGC